>OMNV01020900.1:0-10895 GCA_900303265.1 Brotula barbata | reverse complement strand
TAGCTAATTTGTCTCATTATGTCTCATCATTATCGGAGGGTATCAGTGTCTCCTAGAGAGTCCCAGAGAGTCTCAGTGAGTCTCAGTGAGTCTCAGAGAGAATCAGTGTGTCTCAGAGTCTCTGTGTGTATCTCAAAGGGTCTCAGCGTGTCTCAGAGAGTCTCAGTGTGTCTCAAAGGGTTTCAGTGTGTCTCAGAGAGTCTCAGTGTGTCTCAAAGGGTCTCAGTGTGTCTCAGTGTGTCTCAAAGGGTCTCAGTGTTTCTCAGAGAGTCTCAGTGTGTCTCAGAGAGTCTCAGTGTGTCTCAGAGAGTCTCAGTGTGTCTCAAAGGGTCTCATGTGTCTCATGTGTCTCAGAGGGTCTCAGTGTGTCTCAAAGAGTCTCAGTGTGTCTCAAAGGGTCTCAGTGTGTCTCAAAGAGTTTCAGAGTATCTCAGAGAGTCTCAGTGTGTCTCTGAGAGTCTCAATATGTCTCAGATAGTCTCAGTGCAGCTCAGAGAGTCACAGTGTGTCTCAAAGAGTCTAAATGTGTTTCAGATAGTCTTTGTGCGTCTCAGAGAGTCTCATTGTGTCTCAAAGGGTCTCAGTGTATCTCAGAGAGTCTTAGTGTGTCTCAAAAGGTCTCAGTGAGTCTCAGTGTGTCTCAGAGAGTCTCAGTGTGTCTCAAAGGGTCTCAGTGCATCTCAGAGAGTCTCAGTGTATCTCAGTGTGTCTCAGAGAGTCTCAGTGTGTCTCAGAGTCTCTGTGTATATCTCAAAGGGTCTCAGTGTGTCTCAGAGAGTCTTAGTGTGTCTCAAGGGGTCTCAGTTTGTCTCAGAGAGTCTCAGTGCGTCACAGAGTCTCAGTTTGTCTCAGAGAGTCTCAGTGTATCACAGAGTGTCCCAGTGGGTCAAGAACATTATTTCTCGGCGTGTCTAGGAGTCACAGACTGAATAAGTGTGTGAGTGTGATAGTTCTGACAGTGTGATATGAGCTCCATGTCACTGCGTTGCTGTGTGGGTCAACCTGATGTATATTTCATGAGAAACTCTTACTTTCACAGATGTATCTGAGCTAATTTTGTGTTTGTATAGAGAAACAGGCACACACACGCACACACACACAACCACATAGGCAGACGGTCCAAACTATGAAAGGCATCCACAGCCGAGGGCAGGTTGGGAGAGCACGGATGTACCTGGTTCACAACAGAATTAGGGCAGACACATTCAGATGCACATGAGTAACTACAGCACAACTATGCTGCATGCAGTTAAAGAACAGGTCTGATCAAAAGTGAGAATGTGTGTGTCCTCAGGGTCAAAGAATTCTTTTTTTTAACAACCTCAGCAAAACAAAACTCTTGAAAATATACGACTGAAAATATTACATTTTTCATTCTCTGAAATCTTGGCTAAGATCGTTTATTTGTGTTCTTCAAACCAATAGTGGACAGCACATAATGAACAAATTATCAGAATCAGAAAAATAAGTCAAATGTTCCATACTGGCATTTGGTTTCAATGTTTCTACGATGCAGCCTGTGGCATCTTCAAAAATCACAGTGACAGTGGCAACATGAGTCACATGAGACATTTGTTGTTGTTGATGTTGTTGTTCAAAAAGTGAGTAAATAACACCCTGAGGAAGGGATTTAAACGTTGCAACCTCTAAAGGAAGGACAAACATCTTTGTTTCTTTGCAGTGCTGCGTGTGTGATTCGATGCTCTGCAGCAGCCACGCACATTACTCACAGTGTCAATTCCTGCCATGTACACTGTAAATAATTCAAACCTGCACCTAAACATGATCATGACATCATCAATTACATCGCGCAACAAGAGCTTCGTCTGGATCTCATTAAGTTTTCAGCATGACAGACAGGGGAGGTTTCCTGCCAGGTTGTTAGCATTACTGTTGCTACTGTTTATTAGCATCAGTGTGTTTGTGCGTCTGAACGATGGGTGTTAAGTCGACATACTGTATAGCTGTGCATGAGTTTACACATTTTCACCCCATTTCATTAAGTTGATGGCTGTTATGATGGAGTGTTAAGTAAACACGATGGTGACCTGTGACCTTTAACAAGTGAACATACAGTGAGAGTCACGTTCACCCGAGGCTTCTCAGCGTGGACTGGAGCATTTTTAGACACAGTCGTGATGAGTCTCAGTACCAAAAATTTGAACCACAAATCTATTTTGCATCCATAAACATCCTATCAGTCATGAATAAATGGGTGCTTAATTCTTTATTAGTGTTTCAGAGAGCAGGGAGAGTGGACTATCATACAGTTTTATTGGCTTGTTGAAGCAATGACAGCTCAATTAAGTCTTTTTGAAGTCTTTAAATGTGGGCTTTATTGAATTTGTTATAATAAACAATCAACACTGACCTCACTGATAGATTAGAAAACAATATAACTGAAATCATCAGTTTATATGCAATTAGACATTTCAATAAAAAAGGGGCCGCGAATTTCATCTATTTACTAATATTTGAAGCTGTATCTGTGTGGAACGTTTAAACTTTTTATAACTATTTATTTCACCAACCCAGCTAAAAATTCAGTTTAGTTTGGGGTTTTTTTTGTGTTTTGTTTTTTACTAAATGTCAAATTTGGAGGAATCTGACTGTATGCCAGGACTGAAATGTCTTTTTGTGTCTCAGCTTCCAATGGAACAGATGCAATTCCACACTGATTAGTACAGATGATACAGGGGCCCACAGACTCATGCTTCACTTGCACTTTACAAACTGAAGGCTCTTTTTGGAAGCTTCAAGTCTATTTTTTCCACGTGTGATTGTCTGTTGAACTGCAGCAGCAGCAGTAGCAGCCCGGTGTGTGTGTGTGTGTGTGTGTGTGTGTGTGTAGGTCTATGCAGACATTGACAGGACGTACAGTGTTACCGCTGTGCCTCAGACGTGCTGCTTTTTCTAAGCAGCCTGTGTAGACGAGGTGTCAGAGGAAAGGTCAGGGCATCGCCAAAAGCATTAGCATTCATCCACAGTACATTTATAGCAAACTGTCCTCAGCTGTGTTTCCATTGGCAGTTTTGTGCAAAACATATGCAAATGCTTTTAAAAGCCCACAGTTCAAATGTGAAATGGCAGTGTTTCCGTAAAGTGATGTTATATGCAAAGAACGTTTACTTTTCTCATCTGGCAATAATTAGATTGGAAGTAAATATGGAGGGGACTTTCTACAATCCATAGCTTTCCTAGAATTAATAATCATAACATCCCTCAGTTTCAGTCAATCCATTATCGACAACACTTATCCGCGTGTTTCTTGCAGATTAAATGCTTCTAATGATATAAATTGCTCTCGTCCTGTTTATGGGTGACATCATGTTTTGATAAGATCAGTCTACCAAAAATTAATCATGTCAATATTGCTTAAATAGTGTTGATTCAATATAGGTATTTTATCAGTATTTAATCCACCGAGAGAGATTCCATCTTTTGTTACAGCTTCTATACTTAATGTTCTTTTCATCTCAAACCTCAAACTCGCCACAGTTTGTCACAAAGATCCCATTGCAGCTCTTCCAAAATTGTTGCATTTGCGCTCTCGCTCTCCATCTAAGAGGCTGTAACTTCTCCGATAATCTCTGATAATATTCCTGTAAATCCAGTCTGGAACACAACACGACGTATATATATACCGTATGTGTGCACACACACGAAAACGACATTCTTTTGTGTGTTTTTGTTCCTTTTTGTCCATCATTACCTGTGTGTCAGCCACGCTACATCATATTTGTCATACACAACCCTCCTGGGCCCCATGAGTGTCTGAAGCTAACGTTATCATAATCTGTTCATCACTGTTTGAGATACAAGCGTCCTGTTCAACAACATGACCGTATTTTGCCGTAAATAATCCCTCACTCGTAAATTTCAGCGAGTCTGAGCACATGATAAATATCCATGTTTGGTTGTAAACGTAGCTGTCAGATATGATTAATAAATATGTGTACTGTGATGAGCTCTCCTATTTGCTGATTGGTATCTGAGTCATTTGTAGATCAATAAATAGTGCACCCGCGTGCCTCAGCATCCATCAGCAGCTTTTAATCAGCGACTAAGAGACAACAATAACTTGGCTTGGCATGTTTGGTTTTTCACATTTGATGGAAATCACATTAGTCATGAGAGCTGATGAAAGCAGCACAGCGGTGATGTGATCTGGCTCACATTCTCTAAAGCAGCTCAGACTGTGCTCCACTAACTGAAGCAGACAGGCTGTAATTCGGAGCAAAACACAGAGAGGAACCTGGGAAGCCTTCATTCCTCACATTTGTCACACGCATTTCTAACACGAGCATTCTGTCTGTGATTTGTCCGTGATTCTCCTCACCGCTTCATCACACATCTACAGTACGTATGTGTGGATCAGGGTTAGCCTGATCATTTATAATCATTAAATCATATGGCATTTTGGCCAACGCATTCATCACCCTGGGTACACTCAGTATAAGAACATAAAATTGTACGTGAGCAATTTATGGAAAACTAAACACCATTTCCCTAAATTTTTATTCTTGTCTCACCTCATCAAATCAAATTAACACACATACATAGATAACTGTTCAGTTATTATGTTCTATATACGTAATAAGTGATATTTTAGGCATGAGTTTTGCTAACTTGACCTTTTGTCTAAGCCAGAGTTTGAAGATTCAAACTTGCTTGATTTTACAACAACCTTTTGTCAAAATACAAATCACATTAATGCCACATTTGAGGCTTTTTTTGGTTTAATGAAAGAACGCCTGTACATTGGGGTCACTGTTTTTTCCACCACACAACACAAACAGTAGGTTCAGGAAAATCTCATATGTGTATCTGTGGTTAGAATAGTTCACACACTAACTATCCTGCTCCCAAGAGGTTATTTAATAAAGCAACATCTCATCGGGTATATGCACAGATAGTGACATACAGCACTGTTTAATACCCACCGACAAAACTCCAACTACTGTGTAATTGCAGAATACTATAGGAAATATAAACGGTATATATAATATATATATATATTAAAAAACCTAAAACATAAACATATAAATAAAGAAATATAAATATGATATGTGCACTTTCTAAGACTTTACAAGACTTTACAAATGCATCAAAGTTTCACAAATAATAAATAGCACTCTGTTTACACCTTGCTGATGAAATGTTGTTTTATTAAATAAATCATTTGGGCCTAAAATATTCAGCACTCCCAAATTTCTTCTTCTCTCTGTTACTGCTTTGAACTGTGTTTATCCAGCACCTGATCTCAACTCGGGTTAGATGTGCATACCAACGTGTTGTTTGTTTTGTTATATGTGGTTACCACGGTAACCGCTAGGTCACAGCACATAGCAGCAGAGCTATGAGTGAGTTCTTTGGAGGGAAATTAAAAGAGGAAATAAAAGGTCAAGGATGCGTTAGGAGTGGATTTAGTGGCTGTCGCTGCCATGTTAGATGCTACATCCACCAGTTTAAGTGGAAATCTGCCCTGTTTTATTTGTCCAAACATTTGCATCATTTTCGAACATTGTGATGCAAAATGGATGAAAGAATTTTATTTCAATACAGTTCACAAATCTATCGTGGAACTGCAAAGCATCTAAATATACTGGAATTTTAATTTCACTGCCACAGTGAAATATTGTTACATCCATCAGACGGCATTGATCTAATCCAGTTGATCATTCAATTTGTGTGTGTGTGTGTGTGTGTGTTTGCTCCGCTTATCCATCCATCCCTGCTATAGATTTTCCACAGCTGAATATTTGCTCTTTGTAAAAGTTTGAGGTGAAGCCTTTAACCAGCAGAGGTCAGCAAAGATAGCAAAGTTTTCTCTTCTAGCGTTAAGTTACACATCAGTGGCCACAAAAGGTCAATATAATAAATATTCAGCATGGCAGTAGAGGTGGGATCAGCCGTAAAACACTGTGTTGATCCAGCCGTGTGCTACAAGCGCCCTCTGGTGGTGATACCTCATGTGCTCCTCTAGGCTGCTGCCTGTCTGTTCTTATCCTATCTGTAGACACTCTGATGAGCGGATCAAACACCTTCAGAAGACAGCAAAGGGGAACAGAGAGCAGCCTGAGCAGAGTTTGAATTTAAAACCCACAAACTTCCAAGACCCCCGCGTACTGTATGTCAATGAAAATTTAACAGAGCTGATAAATATAACGACACCAAGACATACTTGCATTTTGTTTGTTTGTTTTGCATCAAATTCCATTCGTCAAACGCTTACATATGACCTTGTTTGGTTATTTCGAACCGCAAAATCTAAACCGGTTTTCAGAGAAGTAAACCTGGTCTTGGAGCCAACCCTGGCACTGAGAGGCTCTTGTCCTCTTTTGTTTGTGTGGTTACTCTCGGTTTGAGCTGGAGGTCCCTGGCACCTGTGTGTACCGATTTTCGCTCCAGGTTGGTACTTTTAGAATTTTCTTGGTAGGTTGGAGGGGTGAAATGATGAATCAGAGAGGGAGCCAGCAGGCCTCTTCTTCCCCTAGTGCTTGATTCCATGTGTCCCCAGAGGACATGAAGCTTTGTTGGATCAGCCACGGAACACAAATCAAGAGTTGGAGGAACTGCCAGACAGCATTTCATGAACGCTCCGATCAGGGGAGTTGGGGGTTTGTTAAGGTATGGAACTGTTTTATGTACTGTGTATGTTGTTTGTGTGGGTGTGTGTGTTTGTGTGTATGTCTGTGCTTATGACGTGCGTTTGCGCATACTGTATGTGTGTCTCCTCCACACACTGCATGATATTTTCACAGCCCATCTGCTGATAACACTCGAGCACAGCTGATGTGGAGGACGAAGAATTGGGTGTCACAATTTATTTAATTTAGAATCTTATCATTAATAGCATTTATTATATTCATTATCAGATTCAATATATATAATTTACAATAGTACGCTCAATACTCAACTTTACCTTCACCGTCATGTGCAATATTACTTTTAAATGTACTTTTCACAATATTCGGTCAGATATCATAAGTAACATTTTGTTCATTGTCAGGTACATCGCTGTATCACTTTTTTATTACTTTTCAATATCACTGACAATATTACTTTTCTAATTTAATTTCTTTTAGCATATTTTTTACTTTTTTTTTACATTTTTTTACATTTCACTACTATTGTTTTTATTCTCTGTTACTGTAATTTTGGCACAATAAATTCCTTCTGGATTATTAAAGTTCTATCTTAACTTACGTTTTGCCGTGTTGAGTTGTGTCACGTTATCTTATCTTGTCTCATCTGTGGCTGTATATGTTCAGCGAATGCCGCAGAACCAAAAAGAAGCAAAAAGGTCGGTCTAAACTCGGCTCCATCATTTTGATGCGTTTTTCTTCTTTTTTTATGTCATTACAGCCAAATGCTACCACCGTGACGTGAGGCCACCTACTGGTTCCAGTGACCGAGGGGTGCTGCATCTAACAACACAGCTCGTTGTTAGAGCCTCAAACAAATGATGTTCCTCCCCTGAAGGACATGCAGATGATGAAAGGAGGTTGTCTCTGTGCCCAATTCGCTCCCCGTGGGTTTTCCACACCTCTGATCTATCGATAAGAAGTGAATGCAGACTGACAGAGCTGCAGATTCATTCTCAGCGTGTTACCTTGAGAGCAATGGCTGCTGCTGCCAAAGCCTCTGGTTTCCATTAAATATCAGTGGATAGCTTGTTATTAAGCTGGTGCATGGAGGATGAGTCATTTCTGCTCAGATCTCAGCCCTGATCACCACTCACAGCCAACATAATCACCTTCCACACGTTATTTCACAACAATGGAAGTTGACAATTTATTGTCCAATTCAAAATTTCCAACTGAACTGTTAAAATTTCAGCCACATCAAAACAAGAGCTGCAAGGCAATTTGGAGGAGGTTTGTTTTTTGGTTTAAGTTATGATAAAATAATCACACGCAGACCACATTCACTGCCATCTGATACAATTTTACAAAGTTACGTGCAAACATCCAGAAGGAATGTCAAATAATCTCAGTAGGTGGCTTTGATCAGGCTGTGGACCCTCTCTTGGACAGGAGCAGACAGAGCAGGTCAACACGTAGAGATCCAAGTCCATTTTTACCCCGGAATAGTTTTCAGGCCTGCTTTTATTCCCTCCCAAAAACGGTAACCTTCAGACAATGCGGTAACCAGAGTACAATTTCTATTTACATTTAAATTTTGGTCACTTTATAGGCTCCACGTCAGACAAAAAGCATTAACTGGAAGAGGATAATGACAAAGCAGGGCATGTATTGCATTTTTCACAAACATTAAGAATACACTACGTGAAATGGCCTCCGTACCAATAATAACCTTCACCGTTGCACAAATCATGAACATCATGCACATGATTTATGGCCGCATTTTATTTTTCTTGGCGCTGAGAAAACGTTCTCCAATCTTAATACTGAGATTGTGCCACAGAACAGCTGTCGATGAGAATCACTGTGCGGGCTGCCAGATGCTAACCCTGGAGTCTATTCCTCAGGTCGCTTTTCATCTAAGAATAAAAAAAAGGGCTATTTTTTACATTATTCTTTGGGGCATTCTGGCGTTATTAGGTGGAACAGTGGTGAGAGGCAGTTGGGTTTTTTTGTCCTAAGTATAATTATGGTTTTCTGTGAATTTCTTAATGCTGTCAATAAATAATATTTAAATCTGTTAAAAAAACAACAAAAAACAATAATTTAAAAATGTATTTCAGCACTCGTGAAGCTGATTAGATATTTATTTGTTTTCAGACTATGCAATAGCCCTGTCACTGGACTGGAATGGATTATATCATTAGAGAAAATAAATAGATTAGCATCTCCACTCCAGTAGTCTGTCTGCACCACAGAGCTCGCAACACCTCTGGCACTGCAGTCTCTCGTCTTAAATTACTTATTAAAGCTCGTTTTTTTGTCATTGTTTTTTTTTTTATGAAAAGAATGCCGTTGGCCAAGATGTATTTGTTTTTAACAAATATGGCAATGACTCCGATCATTTTAGTGTGCAGCCAATATGCAGGGATGATGCCAGAAGTGTTAAAAAGCAACTTACACTGACGGTTTTTGCATTTTTACAGTTATGGTTAGAGTTGGGGTAAAGCTACTGTAATGTAGTCTTAAAGTACAAATACACAGCCACAATTCTGCAAATCCAACAAAGATGTACAACATTTTGATTCATGTGACACATTGATTGGAAAGAAGACATTTTTGGTACTCCCGACATTTAACATTTAAGGGGAAATATTGCAATTCAGTCGAAATCGGCATGGGACTCAAACATTTGAAGGTTAGCTAACCACAACCCGCCCATTACACAGTGTATTCAAAACAAAACAACACTTTCACACGATGCAGAAAATTTGGTGTAGCAGCTGCAATGCAAAGACACACAGGGTAATAGAATACAAATAAAACTAAATAAATACTATATAGAGCTAAATAAGATTATGTACAAATGAACAATCAAATAATGAGTCCACTATACATTTAGACATGGCAGTGTTAATAAACGTTCACGGCAGGTAGAAAGAATAATTGTGCAAACAGCCGTAGAAAATCCCCAGCATTGGAATTGTGCATTGACACATTTTGCACGTGCAAAGAAGAGGCGGGTGGAGACTGAAAACTTCACTTACAGACTCAGCCTTCAAAAGGTTTACCTTTTTACCTTTAATCTTTTTTTTTAATCCAATGTTGGCAGCACAGAAGAGATTACTACAGTCCTGGAAGCATCAAAAGCATATGTCAAGCCACAGGCAGTCAGAAGAAAAGAAATAGCTTCAATAGCATTACAGAATGAGGAAATTAAATAAAAGTGACCGTTTTTCAGATTCACAATAGCAGGAATTTTGCAAGCTCAAAGAAGCTTTTCCTGCTATATTATGAAAGAATATATACATCAGCAGTATCCCTAATATCTGTCAAGAGGAGTTGGAGATGTTTTATCTAAAATAGATATACCTAAGTCATACACTGATCATAGAGAGAGCCTGAGGGTACACATATCAGAGGAGGAGATAAGAGAAGCTCTCACTCAGAGAAATGGGAAATGGGAAAAATCATCTGCTTATAAAGAATAAATGAATTTATTGCCCCCAATATGACAAGAGGTGAGATTGGGTCCTGTGCTGACTTTTTTTAATTTGAATAGAGGGACATGTCAAGGTTGTTCATTTAGTCCTACCCTATCTTGCAATATGGTAAATGCAAGGCCCACTTACTTGTCGGGAGCAATTTAAGGTTAGGACATGGAGGGGCAAGGGATCAAACTAGCAACCCTTCCATCACTTTGGGATCACCCTTACCCCTTCAGCCACGCTGACCAATACACAATACTGGCATCAATTTTAGGGCATTAAGAACACAGTTTGCTGCCTTATGCAGACGATATCCTAGTATTGATGACTGATTCTCTTTATCACATTTGATTGACACAAAACAGGTTCAAATAGATTTTTGAGGGTATGAACTATCTTTGAATTAAACAAAGTTAAGATCTGTTATTCTTATGTACAATGAATTTTAAAATTCAATTCAATTCAATTCAATTTTATATATATAGCGCCAAATCACAACAAAAGTTATCTCATGGCACTTTACAGGTAGAGCAGATCAAGATCATACTCGATAAAATCAAAATAAATAAATCTAATTCATGCTAATAAACAGCACATGTCTTTGATAGCACTGTTGAAGTTTTATAGGTGATCTCGATCGATCATCAACAATTCAAGTTGAGCCGGTTGGGCTCATTCAGAAATCTATTGGAAATTTAGTAATTTAGCCAAACTACAAGAAAACTATATTTTAAAAGTACTGATGGAACCAAACAAAAAAATAAAACTGCTGACACTATTACAGTGTGGTGTGGAACGTCCGAAACTCAGCTAAACACTG
>OMNV01020899.1:0-18805 GCA_900303265.1 Brotula barbata | reverse complement strand
AGAGGAGAGGAGAGGAGCGGAGAGGAGAGGAGAGGAGAGGAGAGGAGAGGAAAGGAGGCTAACTTGTGCAATTTAAGGGATATGACAACAAAAACAGGTGGAAGACAAGGAAGAGGGAAACGGAATGAGGAAAAGGAAGTAGGAGGCCGTTCCAGAAAAGAATGAGACTAACAAAAAGGGAGAGAGGATGAGTGAGATTGGCCGACCTCTTGAGGTGGCAGAGGCAGTAGAAATAGCTGCCCCACTTGTAGACACACTTTCTGTTGCTAGTCGACTGTCCTCGATGCACTGGGGTAGCTAACCTATATAGGCCTGCTCCACACTGCACCATCTCTCACACTCACAAACACAGATAAATACACACACACACAAACACAGAGTCTCTCTATCTCTAACACACACTTATACACCGACACATACACACATTCACGAGTAGTGGGGTCTAAAATCAGGCCGCACATGCTGCAAGCTACTGCTGAGGTAAGTCACCTGTGCTGCTAGCTTAGCTTGCTAGCGGGCACGCAGCTGCTCCTCTAATTAACTGCCTATTTACGCAGAGGCCCTGAGCATACGGGGAACTATAAGCCTATGTACTGGCCTTTTAATAGATGGCAACGCCACATGGTGTGGGCAGTGGCTAGATTTCCTGAAGGCAGACAAGTTTTATAAAGAAGACGAGGTTACCTTGGCCCTGACCAGACACACTTGAGGTGAAAGACATTGGGAATCTACTATTACAACTACAGATGGTGATCAGTCGGGTCAATAGATGTTTAACTAAACACACCAGCCAGAGTTATTACAGGTCTGGTATACTAATTTCAGTTGTCTATCTATTTCAACCTACTGGAGAGCTGAGATCCTCGGTGCTCCTGCTTAAATACAAATGATTTACCTGGAGATCAATCATAGCAGTCCAGCTCACCAAGACAGAGAAACTTTCTGGGAGTAAATCTCTCCTACAGTAAAGAGAAATGGTATTTACACTGCTTCACTTTTTCCACATTTTGTTATGTTGGAGTCTTTATAAAATGTTTAAAATATATTCAGTTTATCAATCTACAAACAATATGCCATAATGCCAAAAAAAACTCCTCAATCTACCACACTCAACGGGATTCAAGTCAGGAGTTTGACGAGCCCACTGCCAAACATTCATTTTGTTTATTTTAAGCTTTTCGCTTTTTTTCAATTAGATGTTAAACATTCAAGTGTGACAAATATGCAACAATAGTAATTGGAATGTCACAAAACTGATTTTAGTTTCTTAATTTTAAATTTGAAAAATTCTCTTTTCATTTTGTTATTTTGGGGCATTGTGTATAGATTGAATAATTGATGAATGACTTTATACTATTTTAAAGGCTGCAGCATAAAATGTGCAAAAAGTGAAAGTGTGTTAATATTTTTTCAAGGCACTCCATTTGTATAATGTATATGGGGTAAAAACAGAGCATCCTGCACACTACAACATAAGAGAAGGAAAGCGTCTGCGTTAACAGGTGACCAACTTTGCAAAAAAAGTGATAGTAAAAGCATGCTCGACTGATGGCATCACCTTTATTAATGTGTGAATTATGCCACCAGAGACATGGCAACACATACAAACTCACACACACACACACACACAATAATGGGTGAATTATGCTGTCTGGGTCATAAATGCAACCTATTTAACTCATGTTACTTAGACACTTTCAACAGCTTTTATTGACTTTGCTGTCCAAGGCCAAGACTAATGGCTGCTTCACAAAACACACACACACACAGACAAGCATTGACAAACATAAGAGCATGAATACTAATTTGCACTGTAGCATATGTTGTACACACTGAAAACCACTATTTCGCGTTCCTTGGCCTCTCAGAACAACAGACATACAATTATGTGAGGCAATTTCAGTCCACATTATGTGAAATGCATTAGCGAGAGATGGCAAGTGTATATTTATCTGAAGTTTTGTCTTTTGTGTACGTGTGAGAGTGGGCATTAGAGAACTTTTAAATGCAGGACAAAAATATCACTGATAAAGGAAGAATGATGTTGAGGGGGGAAAAGATAAGACACCTGCCTTAGATGGGGGTTGACAGGTATTAAATGGCGAGAGAATTTAAACAATAACCACCATTGTCATGACGAAACAAACTGGAAAAGCGGCAGAAGACACATACAGTAGCTAAGTGTATTCACAGCTCCAAACTTTGTATGAATAAATTGTAAGTCTAGTCCTCAGTGCATGATCCAATCTTTACGATTTGTACCCTATATTTTATCAGTCAAGTTTTAATACTATACATGCTTCACAATTGAGTTTCTTGCTAGATTTATACACACTAGGAAAAAGGGTACAAAAGAACTTTCTCACAACATTGGAAATAAAAAAAAATGCTTTGAGAGGAAGAGAAGAAGTGAGAACAGACCCCTAAACCTCTGCTCCTGTTTCTGTTACAGGAAGCCATTTTTAGACAGTCATCCATTAAGTCTGTATTGTTCCCATACTGTCAGCCCCTAGCAAAGCCAAAGAGGCCATGTCAGCTGTGGGTGGTTGGTAGCTAGGCAGGTAGGGAACAGCGCACCGCTCTCTCGGAGCAATCTGGGAATTGGAGGAAGTGGCGAAGGAGCAGATAGTGAACTACAATGTGAATGTCACTGCGGTGTAACATCTTTAAAGAGACGAAGCTGAATTAGAACTTTCATCTCAAAGGCAGAGGAGGCTCTTAAAGAAATGGGAAAGGAACAAACAAAACAAACGAATACAGGTAGAGGGATGGCTGCTCTGGCTAAGCATTAAGTCCCATCGGTATGTTTGTGTGTTAAAAGTTGAATAATGCATTTACTTACCTGGCAGACCCTTCAATGTACTCTGAATACTCATTGCTCAGGTAAATTCAACAAATCGCAGAGTCCTATTAGCTACATCCGTTGAGCTAAATCATTTGCCACAGAAGGTCATGGGAGATAGATGAAGCTTGTAGTAAAAACAATTGAACACCAATTTAGTGTATTTGTTGTAAATTAATAGTGCCATGTGTCATTACACATGGTAAATAAAGTGCTACCTTGCATAGATACTTGACATTTTCATCATTTAAAAATAGTATACTCTGGGTGTGTGTGTTTGTGTGTTGGACGGAGAAAGAGGCTTGTGTCTCACCTCTGCTCCTGTGTGATCTGTCTGTGTTGTACGGTCAGTCATTTGGCAGTCTTTCATCTTCAGGGCAGCTTTGGCACTCTCCTGCATACAAAACAAACACACCCACACAACACACACCAATGAACCATGTACAAAATCTTACAACCGCAGCACAAAAACATCAAAACGTCAAAAACACATTCATAACTAAGTGTTCTCTGAGGAGAGTTGTGGCTTTACTTGCAATACTTAGTGCTGCTTGCTTATCGTTCCACGCTTTGCAAAATATCAAAAGAAAACAACAAGCAACAAAACAACCTCAACAAACCCCCAAATTCCTCCTCTGCAAAATCTTCTGGAAACACAAGGGGTCATAAAACTGTGCAAGAGAACTTTTCACTGCCAAATTGTGCAGCAGGGACCCTCCACAAAGTGCACCAGTACAAAATTCATAACAAGTGAGGGGCAGTGGTGGCCAGGCAGCTAAAAGGTCCTTCTAGGAGATAATTAATCGGTTTTCCCTGGGAGATTTACAGAAAGGCGGATACAGAGAATAAAGTGTTGGCCCTTTTCTTCAAAATACTGCACCTTCACCTTGACCAGGAACCTGCCGACTCTTGCTGTATCTCTGAATGATTATTTTGAAAAGGAAGTATGCATAGTCTTTGAATGAGAGGACTCTGGCACTTTTTCCACTGCAGGAGTTTTATTACAATGTCACTAATCATTCTGTCATGCTTGCCCTATACGGCTCATGGGGGGAAAGACGTGGGTTGAAAGTTGCGGTGGCTATGAAATATTGAGAAATTCATTAACCTTGTTTAAAATTAATCAACCAAATTAGAAAGAGGTGGAACAGAGGGGTTAGGGTATGGAGAGTTTAGAAGAATGGAAGTAGGAAAATTAATAATATAACCCCAGCGCAAAATACATACACTGCAGGTCCATTAAGAGTGAGCTGAATGAGTTAATATGTTTCGGATTCCATTAGTCATTCTCGTGACATTAAAAGCAAAAAAAGCCTTTCTAAGGTTGCAGCTAAATGTTGCAGTTGGAGTGAAGTCTTTCAACAAAATGCACCTGCAGAGAGAGGAGAAAACTCATAAAAAGTGACAGCTAGTGATGGCCGGGCAGCCAGCAGGTCCTTCTAGGAGATAATTAATAGGTTTTCAGTGGCAGATTTACAGACGGAGGCAAAGCGAGGAGTAGGCTGGCTATGAGCTGCCCTTTCCTTTGGAGTGAAGCACTTTAACTTAGCTGAGGAGGGCAAGGTTTCACTTTTAGTCACACACGCACACACAGACACAGACTCACAGATACATATTGCATCCACACCAAAATAAATGCTCACAAGTGCAACATCATTCAAAAAATACACAATGGCATCAAGTTGAAGTTACACTAGACTGTTCTTTGTTATTTTGATAGAAAATAAGGTTGATTTCAGAGGCACTCATATAGATAGACATTTGCGAACAGACCCCGTTGTATCTCCTCCCTCTCGCTCACTCTCACACGCTCACTCATCCACCGACTCATTCACAGACTTCCCCTTGCTGTGCCAAATTAAAAGCTGAAGAATACATGCAAAAACTTGAATTTCAGGCAATGTGTCTTAATTAAATTTAAATTAGTGTGCAAGTCAGAAAGTGCATCAACTTAAGAGGGATTGGCGTCTGTCTAAAAATAGAGAGAGAGCACATAAGCAGAATAAGAAAAAAGAGAGAGAGAGAGAGAGAGAGAGAGAGAGACGGAGATTGTACTGACAGTTACAAAAACAAGAAAAGGGAAGAGCAAGAAAAAAATGAGCTGCAAGTGCCAGAATGTGATCAAACAGATGCCAAATGGGACTGAAGACAGTGGGTTGGCCTGGCATTTCTCACAAAACTGCCATAACGCTGGCATATTATCCTTCTAAGGCCTGGCATTATATCTGCATTACATTGCTTTGACGATACAGGTGACAAATTCCGTATGAGTAGAGGACAAATGCTAAACAGTTGTTGTAAAGAGCATTTCAGGGAAGCTTCGTGTGATCCAACAGAATTCCAAACATCAACATAGAAATGATCGTTGGCGCTAAAAAGACCAATTGGAGAAAAACAATAACAAAAAAAAAAAGACTTGTTCTTGGCTCTCCAGAATTGCAAACCATTCCACTAATACATTAGGCTGGCAGTTTACACGACAAAGACAAGCATGATGGAATTCTTGGTGATTAAACATGTTAAACATGTCGATGGTGTGACTACAAGCCAACTTTGAATCGCTCCCACATTTTTCCCCTCTATAATATCCAGTCCATCTTTTCTCACCCACTTTCCTGCATTTACATTTATATACATGGTGTGTGAGTGCGGCCCTGTGGAGCATAATTTGGCAGAAAAGTGAACATTTATTCTGCAAATTCAAAAACAAAAGTAAAACTTTAAAGGTTAAAGATTTATTTTGACCTTTTTAAAAATAAAGGACTAAAATGTTCCCTGAAGACTTGTTCTTCAATGAGCATAAATTCAAATGACATCAATCCGCCTATTTAAACATACTTAAACTTCACAGTTATGAAAAACAGAGAATACTGTAAAGAGTTTGCTAAAACTCATCTGGAAACCCAAAACACTGGCTCCGTTCGATAATATTAAAGAATCTGCAAAGAAATTGCACCACCCACAAGTATGTATGATGTAAAGGAGCACTCACACATACCTTTTTACATTCAATTTGTATTAGAACCCAAACCCGCAGGCACCAGGTTTCGTCATCTCTTTAAAGATGTGAAATACATAATCTTTCAATCTCGACTGATGTGTGTGGTTGTTAGTGAGAGAATCTTACCAGTTCACTCTGGAGTCTGAGAATCAACTCATCTTTCTCCCTCAGTTGTTGCAGCAAGGCCTCCTCCCTGCCCGAATCCTGAACAAATGAAAAAACACAAATCCTTACACACTATTCAGGACACGGCAGAAGGGAGTATTTTGTCTACAGGCACAGGAGCACATAGAGCCCACGAGAAGAACATACAGGAGGCATTTGTGTGTGCTGGTTTACCAGTATTTTAGGTATATTTATGACCATCTTTGTTGCTGGTGCTGCAAGTGTGTGTATTTGTATGTGCAATAAAGCTGTCATGTAGTGGATGCAGCAGGACTGTGATGTCCCCCTCTCTTTATGTGACTGTGATAAACTTAGTGTGTCCTATAGCAGCACCCCAGAGCATAGAGCACTTTCGGGTGACCTTGTGCTGTCATCAGACATTACTACAGGGAAGGAGCAGGGGGTGAGTTTAAACAGACAGAGGAGGGGGAAACAATAAAAACGGTTCAAATAATTTTATATTGCTCTTTTAAAAACAGACAGTATAAAAGATTCTCAAAATGCAGTATCATTAAAATGTCTTTGATATGATTTTGTATTATGTATTCATGTTTATGGCTTCTGTTCATCTCATTTGCCCAGGGATTTTGAGGCCAGGGCTCCGAGAGCAAAAGCCCAGTCATCTTAACAGTGTGGCTAAACTCGGCGCTGCTGGTGGGGCTGGGGGCATGCAGAGGTTCACAGGGTATCAAGTGGTCAGAAATGTAACGGCTTCCGACCGAGCAGTGCAGCGAAAGTTATCGGTAAAATCTTCAACTCAATTCTGAACTGGAAGGATAGCCACAGTGCTAAAATGAGGGTGCTATAAAAGACAGATTAAAAGAGAGAGTTGGAAAGACAGGAGGAAAAAAAGGGGAAAGGAATAAGAGGTTAGAGGGAGGGAGCAGATAATATGGAGAGAGACACACAGAGAGACAGGCAGTCATTACCTCTTCAAGGACATACAGTATAAGCAGTGGAGAAAAAAAGGGGTGAGATAACAGTCGGAAAATGAAGGGGAAATGGGAAGAAAGGGGGACAGGAAAGAGGAGAGATAGAGGGAAGGAGCAGAGGGAGAGGGCTTGGGGCGTAGAATGATGGTATGAATCTGTGTGGAGCCATCCAGCTAAAGGACAGGCAGAGAGTCAGAGACAGACCAGAGGGAACCACAGAGCTGCACCATTGTCCGCTAAATGACCTGCGTGTGATTCACACACAGACAGTCGGATGCTCATCCTAAATTCACATTTAAAAATAAATAAAACCCAACTGTAGACATATATTTCTTGGCTGTAAAGACAGAAGTAGTCATTGCAAATTAATTTAAGCTCCATAGAATTCTAATCACACCATGATTTAGGCACTCAACATTTGTTGAGAGTAGTAGCAATGTAGTTGGAAGTGTACTTACAGTCACGTCTACTCACTGCAAAAGTAATTTACTTACTCCGTGGAAAAGTAAATAACAGGAAATGTTATCACTGAACGTAATACAAATCAAGGGACTGCCATGTGAGCAAACAACACTCTCTTTCACAGTCCATACTCAGCTTTACACAGTCTTCATAGACAAAGATAGCACAGCTTGACTTGACATGGAAAGTGTTTCTGAAAAAGTGTGATCCCATTTAAAACCCATTAAGCCATTAAATACTTTTTGTAGTAATGTGTGACAGTAGTGTGAGGATTTCACAACTGGACCAACCTTTAAAATGTTCCATTTCTCCATTTACAGTTGTCAGTATAAGGATAAACTAACTTTTCATTTATTCAGGAATACGGAATGTAGTCAAGAGCACGTTTAGTCCAACATCAAGGACAGTCAAGTTCAAAACAGCAGTGAATTGAAAATAAATATGAAATCAAGATAAAGATCACACTGGGAATACAGGCTTTAACCCATTCAATATAGTTTTATTGTCTTATTTATGAATTCACTATGATAGAACCATGAATCAGTCCACTTACTTCACTTATACTAATATATTCTGACTTTGGTTGAAAGAAATTCGGAATAACTTGTTTTTCTTCTAAGCTAATGGCCTCTCTTAAGTCAATATCAGATTTATGCCTAAAAATGATGAGTTTTATTCTCTAATGTCCAATTGATGCTGGTGTGAGTGTGGCGCTCTTCTTGTGCACCAAATGATGGTTAATGAGAATCTTTCAGCTGCTGCTTTACTAGTGATAAAAATATATAAAAACAAGAACTGTCACCGTATACACAAAACTATAAAAATAAAAACACAAACACAACTCAATCACAACGGAAGCTTATGAACTGATGGGTTTTTGTTTCCTACACAGCATTTTAGCTCGCACAGCCTGCGACTGTGATTGTATTTGGCACTAAAATTAATTTGACTCAAATATCACTAAGGTCTATTTTAAATAAGTTAGTCCACAAAAGCACAATGTGTATCCTCACACGTGGAGTGTGTGTGCATGTTTAAGTCTGCGCCTGCATGTCTGTAATTGTGTGTAATTGTCAAAAGTTGAGTGTGTGCTTATCTCTTTATTAATGGAGACATTCTTGACCCTTGTGGATCATGTAAAATAAAAATATATTCATAAAGACCAACAAAGAAGAAATGTGGTGAGGGGAAACAGACGGGTAGAGTTTTGCAGTTCAAGAAGGAACAGAAGGAGAATCTGAGAGAGAGAAAATGTACTTGAACTAGACCACAGAGCTCAATATCAGAGCACTGAATATGTTGACATGACCTCAAAGTGGTGACCTACAATATAAGTGGGCACTGAGCGACCTCTGTGTACTGATCGAGCATATCATGAACTGAATAAACAAACAAAAACAGGAAAACAATGTAGAAATGTCAGCTTAAGGCAGACATTCAGTATTTTCTGAATAGAACATCAGACTGAGCAATTAGTTTACAGTGTGTTATCTGCCAACCAATGTTTCAAGGCAGGAAAATGAAGAAATGGGAATTTATTTTTAGTGTGATTGGAAAGGCTTCACCAGGAGTAAATCTGATGAAGTCCGTTGAAGCGCATTCACTCTCGGTTTGTATCAAAGCTGAGGGCATTCTATGCTAGCAATCAGCAACCAGCTGAAGAGGCTAAGGGGATGAATTATGTCCCAGAGTCAGCAGAAATTATTCAAATTGTGGAGTTAACATTTTAGAAATTTTGTGAGTGTGATAACTGTTTGAACAGAGTGGCATGTTGAAATAACCTCAATTTGCTTCAACATTCATTTACATTCATTCAACAACATGTCATCATGGAGGAAGGGGTATATAATTAAATGCCGTATAATACCGTATAATTAAATGCATTCTCCTTGAAAAAAGGACGCAAAACCAAATTACCTGACATTTATCTTTAATTAACTACACTCTACTTAAACGACAAGTAGTGGTGATTTCAAAGAGCTGAAATTAAGATGCCATGGCTCTTTGTAGTTACAATACCTCTGGATTCATAAATTAAAATGTTAGGGAATGTGACAAGCAAAATAAGGTGTAAAGCAGAAAATAAAGGGTGGTAATCTTGGGAAAGAGACGACTCCTTTGAAGTGCCTGCAATAAAGGCCCGAACCATTAATAGTTTTCACTTAATGTAGTGGATGCATTTGCAACTGCAGTTTGCAAAAGAAGGGGTTTATTTTTTTTGCAGTTTTTGCGGCAGGGCGTTGCCGTATGTGTGCTTCTAGTCAATGAATTAAGATATTTTTTAAGACCTAAAATTAAAAACAAGTCTCACTAATCCCTTTAACTGCCAACTGCCATTTACTCGAGTCAAAATACATATGGAAATCAAACAGCTACAAGCAGCTAGTATTACCAGAAAATATTCAGTGTTTAGTTTAACACAATTTAAAATTGACATATTAAACTTTCGATTTATTTCCTTGGTGTCACTACCATTTAACAACAGTTACAATAAAACGTTGTAGTATTTGTGGTCACTACAACTTTGGCAACAGACCCAAAATATAAAGCAAGCAGTATAAGCAGGTGTTGACGTTATTAGAAATACAACAGTTTAGTTCACAAAGATGCGGTAGTTTGAGGTAGATGGAGGTAGGATTGCTAACTTTAAGTCTTCAGTCATCAGTCTGCGACGATTTTTCTGCCACTATAAAATCTGTATGACACGTGGAAATCTTTGTGAAAAAACCAATAGGCTAGCGTTGGACGATGGCCGGTCATTTTAGCACGATCATGCTCAGTTCCATTTTATATTAACTCCAGTTTGGTTATGCACTCCAGTGAAACCTGTCTATGTTTGTGGCTGCTAAGCTGAATGAGGTTCTTTGACCTTTTTGCTGCACTTGCGACTCCTACTGGTTGGCTCGGGCTCCTGCAGGATGGGGGGAGGGGGGAACAGCATCTGGGACAGATCGGGCAAACCTCCCTTATGTGCCACCCTCCCAGTAAAGCTAAGCAGCATAATGTGAGACTGCAGCTACTCAGAGGATCACAGCAGTGTAAGCCATGAAAGAGAGAGCAAGCAAGACAGAGGGCATTTGGCCACTGCAAAATGAGATGTGGGGCGACACAAAAAAAGCAATTCTAAAACACTGCTCTGACAGAATAGAGGTTATATAGAATTCTCAGGCAGGGACTCCAAGCAATTCTGTTGGCCATCTGTCTGTCTCTTTGTCTGACACACACACACACACACACACACACACACACACACACTGTACATATACACACATACAAACACTATCGGCCTGTGACTGTGTGACATTGGCCATCTTGGCTGTTAGTGTGAGGTTCAGACAACAGGGAGGGGCAGTGTTTGGGAAAAAGGTTATCTGGAATGCCAGAGACAGAGATGTAAAGAGACAGATGAGATTAGTATGCTGCTGTGCCTCTGTTTTGTGTGTGTGTGCAGGTGTCATCCTCTCAAAATTACACTGGACTGAATTTTAAGCTTTTATACTATCACCCCTCATGCTCTTTTACTTATTTCTGTTTATTTCCTTTGTGATATTAAAAAAAAAGAAAAAACATTTTGTCTTGTAAAGCTTTTGTGTTGTATTTGTTTTTAATAACATTCTTTACTTGTATAGTACATTTTATACGATAAAAGAAACTCTAAGTGCTTTACATTTCAAAGAAAAGGTTATAAACAAAGACATGTAATAAAAACAGAGAGAAATTCTTGAAGATGTTTTAAGCGTTAAGAGTTCCTAAAATTATTTTTGTATTTGAATTGTGAGACATATTGTAAATAATTCGCCTTGTCCTGAGTGCTAAAGCTTTGTGTACATTTCTGTGTGAGTATATGGAGTGTACTCAAGACGGCAATTACTCTTTTGACTAGTTATTACTATTAACCTATTTTCATATGCATTTTATTGCAAACAAGTTTTTTAACCCTCTCACACGGAGGCTGAATGTTCAGTAATTATAAATTTGCAGTCATTGTAATTCTACATTATTAATTTCTAATTATGCAGCAACTGACAGAATGACAAATGTTTTACTATAAAAAGATGTTCCTTGAGTCTGCTGAAACAAATGTACACATCAGTGAATAAATTAGACACAAGTTGCTCTGAATATGCCTTTGACAACAAGTGTAGGGTAAAATATTTCCTCCAGTCTCCCAAAATACAGAAAAACTCCTTAACTGGGACAAAAACGGGTAAAAAATCATGTCATAAGCATTAGGTCTAAATTAAACTAGGGCGCGCTGTGACACTGCAGCCTCTCAGGTGGCTACCATAGATTATTTTTACACCCACAGCGTCATTTTCTGGACTGCGAGGACAAATTCTGTTTTCCTCGTACGTCTCGCACTTATCTTCTTCCCCTCCCTTTACTTTTCACACTCTCATCCCTGAAATATCCCCACATCTCTTGCTCTCATATTGTGTTTATTTCCTCCTCTTTTTCTATTATGTAACATCATTGCACAGAACGCAATCCATCCTTTTGATGCACCTCAACCACGACTTGCTCTAATTTTTCTCAAACAAGTCCCATGCCTCACTCCTTATGCCTTCTTGACTCATCAGACCAATGTGTTATTTTCAGCATTGTGACTGTTTCCTCATATTCGGCTGTTCCTCATGCAATGTGCTGGTGTTTCCATTCTATGCCTCTAGCTCTGACAAAGGTTTACACTTTTACACCCACTTTCTTACTCATTCTTCTTTCTGTATCTATATCAACGTTTCACTGCTGCTCATACTTGCCGTTTTTCGCACCACACTCTGCTTTGTGGAACATGTGTGAGAAGGTTCAGGATGCTGTCAAACCCTTCATCACTAGTTATAAAAATACCTTTCAATGATTCCTCATCCTTATTTTTACAACGAATAATCTACAGTCAATCCTGCACAATTCCTTGCAATCAGTTGTAACAAGCCAATCAATCGTTGTGGTGGATCTATGACATTTTGCTATTTTGCTGACCTTGAAATGCATGCTTTAACAGTGCCTCTGTTAGTTTCATGCAGCACATCTCATACGGTGCAAAGGAAGGAGGATTGGTGGGCATTCCATTCATTTTATATAATTTAAGCCAAACTGTTGGCATTTGGGAGAAAATTGTCTTTGACACTGTGAGAATAAAAGTCTAACAACTATATCTGTTTGCACTATATCCCACGTGGGATGAATGTGGTGATTTCATCAACAATTTCAAAGCAAAAATTTGACAATGTCATAATTACGGAATAATTCTGGATGACATAGGACCACTTAATCAAACACTATTCAACCGGTCTACACTTTTATATCCCCCTTTAAAAAAAACGAGTAATTATAGCGATGATGTCAGTAAAACAGTTTTGAGTTTAAGATTAATGGGAAATCTGTCATCCTCAACTGCTGTTTTAGACAGTATGAAAATGTTCTGCTTCTGCTGATTAAATCTACATAGATCTGTCTGGCCCATCTTCAGCCTCTTATTTGACAAGTAATGTGCCAAAGCGATATGCCATTATGCATCATCCACAATCATTCATTAAGCACCTTGGATAATTTCTTTGCAGCAGCCAAGCTATAATTTATTATACTCTAATGTTATACACAAACATTAAACTGGAAATTAAAGACACAGAGAATTTTAATAACAACAAATCTAGCTTTTTAAAATCATTTTCTCTCTGTCTTTCCAAAATGAACTGCCTCCCCCCTCTTCTGTCCATCTGTACTTTACTTCAGTGAAAGTGAGCCAGGGCGTCTGTCTTCATGCTGTGCCCCATCCCACAGTTTTAATTCGTTTTTAGAAATCCAGCTGCCACTGATGCTCCATGTAGGTCAATAAAGAGGGCACACACTCACACACTTAAACATGTGCACCCAAAAACACATTGTGTAAACTGTTGTATTTAGGCCTGAACACGTGAACAGATGAACACACAAAAACACTTTTTGCGCTCTCTCCCTGACTCATTTTGGACCATATCTCTGTGGACTTTTCTCTTACTGAATCAGGATTCAAGCATTGTATTCATACCATTGTCCTGTATTATTACATCTGTTCTTTGTAATCTATCTTTTGAGGGAATAGCTCTTTCAATTCTCTTTCCTAAGGTTTCTTTGTTGTTTCCTTGCATGTTAAGGTGTTCGTCCTTGCCTTCCTAGAGAGCATTGGGCTGGTTGGGATCCATTTGTTGTTGGGGCTGTAAATCCCTTTGAGGCCTTGTATGTGATATTGGTCTATAGAAATAAAATTGACTTGAAAATTGATCTGACAATAAAAAGAGACATGAATTGGACCATGGGGGCAATGAAACGCAAAAAAAAAAAAAAAAATAGGTTGAGCCTGAACAAACTGGTTCAATGATGCAACTAAATGGTGCTTATTCCATGGTAGTGTTTTATTGATTTTTTTAAATATATTGAATGGTGTTTGTTTAATGATGCTCCATCATTTATTTAAACAGAGGTGTAAAATATCAGAATCAATTCACAAAGTCAGGGAATTCCTCCTCCTCCTCCTCACTCCCAAGTATGGGCAGTATGTCTAATGTAATTTGTATCAAATTCTGTGTGTAAGGTTCCAGAAGGGAAGCACGAGACAGTTTCATCTAACCCAGGCTCTCTTTTCTCTGACGTCAAACAGCATGGCACGTGAAATTGAATCATGGAATAAATGTGAAATACTGACAGAAACACAAAACATCTGATTTAAAAAAACAAAACAGTCTATGTTATTACGGTTGAGATATTGTGGTCCCATTAAGATGAATTATTTTATTTTCACGAGACAAAATACTGTATTTTATTTGATACATTTGCTACAGATTTTGTATCAAATTATATTTTCATGTCCATCCATTTTCGCTCTAACATTATAAGAATTCCTCTGACATCTACAGCCAGAGTGAAGGTTGACAGAAACCCTCCTTTGATAATATAAAAACCTGCATGTACATAAAGGCACGGACATTGTTGATGTCTCTCACAGAAACACACTCTCTGCAGAGAATAATAAATCTCATCTTGATCACACAGCTCTGATGGGCTTGCTGACAGACGGGGGGCTAAAACCTGTCAAAGGAAGCAAGGCACTTTGCCCCCTCTCTCATTCAATTTTTCCCCATCACTTTATTTATCTCTGCCTTTTTGTTTATCTTTCTTTCATTGCCACTCTTTTCTTTTCCATAATTTATCTCTAAAAGATTCATTAGGAGCTGACATGGTGAAAAGACTGTTTTCATGGAAGCAAATCCAGATGTGACAAACAGACACATAGATCAAAGATTCAGATTTATCTATTTTTATCACTGAAAAAAGCTTTTCTTTGATTGAACTGGTGTAGTTAAAAGGCTGAATGCTCTTCACTGTATAGGCTACCAAAGCAGAGTTCATCAAAAACAATGTACATATTCACTTTATTTGATTTATTTCTTCCACTATTGGAAGAGACATTCAGGACCCTATTCATACAGTCTATGGCCTAAAGTCTGGGGCACTGCGGCACCCTGCGTTTGGGGTGTGGCCAACTCCATTTTGCTATTTAAGCGACAAGTATTCTCGGCGCGAGGTGAGAATTGATTTTATGTGTTTTAATGGAAGCTTGCACACCAGGGTGGGAACTATGGTGCGTCAAGAAAAAACTCTGTGTGGAATTCCTCCTGCGAGCCTTGAAATGTGTGCAGCTCTCCAATACATG
The DNA here is from genome assembly GCA_900303265.1 of Brotula barbata. Taxonomy (NCBI): domain Eukaryota; kingdom Metazoa; phylum Chordata; class Actinopteri; order Ophidiiformes; family Ophidiidae; genus Brotula; species Brotula barbata. The sequence goes on along the minus strand of OMNV01020899.1, from coordinate 3,713 downwards.
GAGTCACTGGCTATTATCTGCCATCTACTCTGCTTGTAGAATATATATTTCACTGAAGAAATCCCAATATTCATTCAAAGGCAGAGGGACAGTTATGCATTTTCCATCTGCGCTGCGCAATTACGCACACCTCTTCTATTGTAATTTTGCGTCGACTGCTGGCTGTGAACAAAGGCAGTCACCTCCCTATGTAGCATGATAAACATTTCCTTATACAAAGATCACCCTCGCACTTGGGGCATGTTCCATAGAAATAACATGGTCCAGCGTTTTCGATCAGATAGTAAAATGCGACACGAGAACACAACACACAACATTGGAACACAAGAATGTGAACTTTACCACCCGGCTTAGTGTGTGGCTCAGTCGGGAAAAAGTCTCTTACTAACAAATTAACACTATTTCTGCTCATTTCTCCACTTAAATGCTACTGTGATAGAGAATTAAAAAAACGTAGTCTTTGGTTGGACTGATCAGTCCATTGGTTGATTAACTGATTTGACAAGCTCATTGAAACATTGCTACATACCTTAAATGGAAGGGACTTTTCGCTGCATGGGCTGATGGGTAGAGACTGTAGGCTGCTGGCAGGGCTCGTCTCTGTGCTCTGTAAAAGACAAATTTGTGCAAAGTCTGTTGTTAACCAGTATTTGTTGAGATTTTCTTGATGTAGCTACAACTTTGACTTTGTCACTCAGAAAGAAAAAGGGGCATGACAGCCTTGTGTTGAAAGGTTGTTATTATGTTTATTGGTCTATCAAACCACACATGTACACATTTTGTGTACATGTGAAGCTTTTGTTTAGGCTCCTGCATTATTTGTCTGTTTGTCTGATTTTTGGAGCACTTCTGAATATGTTTTCTAACACATACTGCAGTCTGACGTATTTTGCATGCTCTTCACTGTCTTTGACAGACGATGAGTAGCCAGAGAGCAGAAGCGGCTAGCATGTGGACGCACAGTGATACAGAAAAAAAAATGCATAAAGCACATTGATGGGGTGCACATAAGGTAATGCAAAAGGTCCCTGTCTCTCAAACACACACGCGTAAAAACCAACAGACTCATGTAAATGTCATCTGTGAGGGTGCAAGCTTGAACGCATGGGAAAGGAAAGAGAATAAAATTGTCACTTCAGATAAAAAGGAAGATAACGATGTAATGCTGCCATGTTAAGGACAAGATAGAAGACAAAGAGACATGACATAAAATACATGACAAAATACATAACAAATATAAGTCAGGAGGAACAAGAAAAGCCATTGACAGGGAGTGTATGTTCCACAAACAGATTCGCTGACACGGTCTATTTCTTGTTGTCTACTGCCCTCTTGCAGATTTATATGCCTGCTAAAATCCTTTGTTTTTTGGGAGGGAGAGCCATACTTAGAGGCAAAATTCCACATAAAAGATAATGTTTAAGCCAAAATTCTGTGACTATTCAGGTATACCATTGGCATATGTTCAGGTTTTAAGAGTAAAAACGTCAGAGGCTATATTTTGCGCAGCATAAACTTGGTGCTTTATTGGTTTGGCTGACCTTTTAAAGAAGCATACCTCCCTATCAGAATTATAGGTGTGCTATGGTGTCAGGCCCTCAATGTGTCATCAGTGATCAATGCCTTTCCCCATGTAAAGAGACAGCTGCACACTCATACCCACACACAATCTTCCTCTCTCTCCTTCTCTTTGACACACACACACACACACACACACACACACACAAACACACATTCTCTTTAAGGTCACCCCTGTCCCACAGGCCTTAACACACAACTGTCCCTACAATTAGATGTGGTTCAGTAAAAAGCCTTTCAGGTTTAGGAATGGGGAGAGCTGCCTGGAAGCTTTGGATTTAATGACTTGCCGTACCCAGAAGGAAAAATGTCTAAAGATGATGAATGGGCTAAAAAGGAGAAGCAGGGTTTGAAGTTTGTTACACCCCTTTAATCACATTCACACATCAGTTAAATTGAGAAATGAAAATCTTAAAATAACTCAAGGTACATTTACTCCCATTTTATCTCACTGACACTTGTTTTATTTGAAGGCAACACAGATGAACATTGTGCCACTTTAATTTCACAATCAATTTAGTGAGGTTTTATGAAAACATGAGGTTAGAGAGTTCAATTTTTGAAGTTTGTACTTGTAGATGTGCTCTCTACCTACTGCCAAAAGAGGCCTGGCTTATCAGACTGCATGAAAAGTTTGATTGCTGTTGACAGCTCACTAGGTCATGAATCCTACTTAATCCCAAAAGCTGGTGCATGTAATGAACAATGCATTTTATCAGTGCACAGTCTTTGTTGTTGGCACACTACACAGCTGAAGAGATTTGATAGAAGCGGCAAGAACAAGCTGCTGCCACGAGTGAAGCAGATGCCCTCCAGCTAAGAGTCGCTGGGATGGATAGAAGGGCTGAAAATGCAGAAGCTAACAGTGCCTGGTGGTGCATCTGTGGATATTGCACAACCAGAGACTCAGACTATTCACTGTGACAAATGAGACCATCACATTTTGCTTGAATGCATGGCTGACAGTGACAAATGGGGATCATTGTCTTGGGCAACATCAATGCAGACACAGACAGTTGTATTTTAGAAATATTCCTCAATACAACTATGAGGATAAGCTGAACACACTCTGAAAGAGAAATCAATCAAGGATAAATAGGGAATCTATGTTAACTTATCGAGTGAGGGGAGGTCTGTCCAAAAAATTATGTTGTGTTATAATTTAAAAGTTGAGTTATTTAAGTAGATTTTAAAGGTTGACAGACCTGTAAGCCAGTATACCGATATACCTGTATACCGGTAAACTGGTGTATCGGTTAATAATAATCTTCTGGGTCATATTTAGTGTTAAATCAGACTCAATTATATGCATACAGTATATTGAGAAATATTTCTTATATTCATGCCCCAGCTATATGTAAACAGGTACGGACATAACCACACAACTGTTCACAAAAAAAGGAAATACTCTATTCCAAAAAACCTGGTTTAATTTATGTGATTGGCACAAACAGCAAAGCACGTTCAATCGTAACCATCTGCTATCACTGAACTATGTCAATAACCCAAATTCGGTGCTCGTTTAATCTGACTGGAAATGCTTTTTAACTTCTGAATTAATTATCTGTGCATATCCAGCTTGTCTATGCAGTGGCTACCTACCAGTCTATGGTCTGATCTGATGATCCTCTGATCTGATCCAACTACAGCCTAATATTACAAACGTTGTATCAAGACCTGGCTGAATAAGTGTTAAAAGACATAGATTTAGAGATTCAGAGATTTATATCTGAGAAGTAATATCTGAGTTGCTGTTATTTAGGTTAGGCTCCTCTGCCTTTTATTTGTTGTTTCCATGTCTTCTTACAACAACTGTTACTACAGTTGTAATACTGCTTTTTCAATAAGGAACACCTAAAACTGGCTGATGAATGATGTGAAATTCATATTTCTAATATTTTCAAAGTTTTTTAAATCTGTTAAGTCTGTTTAAGTCTGATTGTTACTGCTTTGATTCTTGGCAAACAGGTGCATCTAGAACAGGTGCACAAAAACTAGTAGTAATGAGATAAATTATAGACTTTTGGACTTGGTGCATTTGTCTGGCTTCAAATCAGTTGGATAGCACTGCAAGATGAGTCATTTATGATAATTTCTTGTTTTTTGGAAGCATTTCTCAAAAACTTAAGTTGTTT
>OMNV01020895.1:0-20971 GCA_900303265.1 Brotula barbata | reverse complement strand
CGTTGGACCGCCTTTAGCTTTGATTACAGCACGCATTCGCTGTGGCATTGTTTCGATAAGCTTCTGCAATGTCACAAGATTTATTTCCATGCAGTGTTGCATTCATTTTTCACCAAGATCTTGTATTGATGATGGGAGAGTCTGACCACTGGGCAAAGCCTCCAGCACATCCCAAAGATTCTCAATGGGGTTCAGGTCTGGACTCTGTGGTGGCCAATCCATGTGTGAAAAAGATGTCGCATGCTCCCTGAACCACTCTTTTACAATTTGAGCCCGGTGAATCCTGGCATATTCATCTTGGAATATGCCCGTGCCATTAGGGAAGAAAAAAATCCATTGATGGAATAACCTGGTCATTCAGTATATTCAGGTAGTCAGATGACCTCATTCTTTGGGCACATAATGTTGCTGAACCTAGACCTGACCAACTGCAGCAACCCCAGATCATAGCACTGCCCCCCACAGGCTTGTACAGTAGGCACTAGGCATGATGGGTTTATCACCTCACCTGCCTCTCCCCTTACCCTGATGTGCCCATCACTCTGGAACAGGGTAAATCTGGACTCATCAGACCACATGACATCCTCCAGAGTCCAATCTTTATGCTCCCTAGCAAACTGAAGCCTTTTTTTCCGGTTAGCCTTACTGATTAGTGGTTTTCTTATGGCTACACAGCTGTTCAATCCCAATCCCTTGAGTTCCCTTCGCATTGTGCGTGTGGAAATGCTCTTACTTTCACTATGAAACATACTCCTGAGTTCTATTGTTGAAAGATAATCGCCCATGCAGTAATTATCCAATAGGAGGCTTGTACCTATTTGCTCAGTTAAATCCAGGTGGCGACTTTTTTTTTGGCATGCACAATTTGATTATACCTGCTGACACTTGAATGTTTAATCGTACTAAAGCGGGAATTGTTTCAACAAAACAAAATTGGCTGAATTAAGTATCATTTATGACAAAGGATATAGTTTTGTGAAAATATGATAAATGTCTTTATAACTGTCTCGCTGACTCTTGTCTCACTCTAATAGTCCCTGCCCAATGATGACCTGTCCATTCAGAATGGCATCATTGTCACCAAAGCAGCCCGGTTCCCTCTGCTTATCGACCCCCAGACCCAGGGAAAAATCTGGATCAAGAACAAAGAGGCACAGAATGAGCTGCAGGTTCGTCATCTTTTCCTGTGTGCCTTAAATGTCTCTTACTGCTTCTTTATTCTGTAATGTGTGCTGGATGGACAGCAAACATAAAATCCACTGATGGTCTGTGTCATTTTGGTGCTGTCATGGTAAAGTTATAATCTTTACTTTTGTTATGTTTTCCTTTCCCTTCTTGTTATTGACATGTAACGGGAGTAATGGGTAATAACAGCGAGCAGGCAAATAATCGTTCTCGTAATTCCTTGTGAAATTATGCTGTTGCAGCCAAGTGATGTCATTCTGACACTCAAAACAAATCAAATCTGTGTGATAACATGAGGAGCATGCATGCTTCATCTTTGGTGCTGTTTTGGTGTAAGCAGTATGAGGAAAGGAAAAAAGATCTGAACATGCATCAATTGCTGGGAAGTCAGATATTGACTATATATGACATTACTTTACGTACTTTGACGGCTTCTTTTTAAAAGCTGTAGAGACAAGACTCGTACTTACAGTTTCTCACTTCATGTTTTCTGCCATTCGTTTTGTTGTTGTTTACCCAAACTGAGTTACTCGAGCTGCAGCAGCCCTCCAACGTGTTCGTTTAAGGTCGCTAAAAGTTGACAACTCTGTCATGTGACTGCCTGCCTCATTTTCTCAGTAATGTCGGGCCAGACACCATTTATGAGAAATATACAGAGATAAAAATCAGTCAAATTACTCTAGCAACAAATACACAGAGCAAAGTAAGTGTTAACTTTTCTTATTTTAAAAAGATACAAATTTAAGGATCATCCCTTTAAATTAATTATTTGTTTTCCTCTCAATGATAAAAACTAATTGAAAGGTTGTCAGAAAATGTTTATTTTATGTGACTGAACTTTTCTTATTGTTCTCTGTCATGACCGTCTTGTTGTTCTATATCAAGGATTGATCTTTTATAAGAAATTGAAATGGCTGTCTGGCAATTGAGGATTGTATCATTTATTCAACATGTCTCTTTATAGTTCAATCTATTTCTGGCTTCAGGTCACTTCACTTAACCACAAATACTTCAAGAACCATCTGGAAGACAGTTTATCTCTTGGGCGGCCCCTACTGATTGAGGACATAGGGGAGGAGCTGGATCCTGTCCTTGACAACATCCTGGAGAAAAACTTCATTAAAACCGGCAGCACTTTTAAGGTAATCTGGCAGAATATTCATTCCTATTAAAACCTTGTCTGCTTAATTCTTAGGTACTTTTTGTTTCCACGTGTATATGCAGAAGAGAAAAGCACAGGAACATAAAATACATACAGACACTGGACATTTCTATTCGTGTAGGGTGTGCGTAATGATCCTCCCAGGCAGGAGATTTCTCTGCAGGCGCTGACCTGAATCAGTTTATTTCCTCCCTATGTCCATAATGTCGTCATCGTGGCAGAGATGGAATCATACCAGGATTTAGTTAAAAGTACAGTAGATGGTGGAAATATATGTTGCCACTGCAGTATTCATGTGCAAATGGTGAATGGAGCGCTTTACGTGGAATACGCATGGGCCTACGCTACACTGGATAAAAAACAAGAATGAGTTAGAGTGCTGAGAATTTAAAAAAAACTCTCTTGTAGTTTCTTTGTCCTGCAACATACGAGGTTAAGAAAATGAAAGAATGAGTACTCTGTGTGAATTATTTGAACAATATTATGAAGAGAATACCAGATTTTCTGTGCATCTCTTGCTTTTAAAAGGGGGAAACTAAGTGCTGGAATGTTCACCACCCATATTGGCTGCAGTGAGCCCGGTTAGATGGCTCAAATGCAAAATGAGGGCCTGGTAAAAGATTAAAGGCACCCTCACCTCTTTCAGGTGAAATTGGGGGACAAAGAAGTGGATGTTATGGATGGCTTCCGGCTGTATATGACCACCAAGCTGCCTAACCCGGCCTACACCCCTGAGATCAGTGCACGTACCTCCATCATCGACTTCACTGTCACCATGAAAGGCCTGGAGGATCAGCTGCTGGGCAGAGTTATCCTCACTGAGAAACAGGTAAAGAAAAGCGCCGCCTCCAGTTATACTCTCATTGAAATTCAGCACTGTTTCGTACAGATTTAGTGTTTCCGCAGGCACTTATTGCACTGTTTTGTGTCAAAGCAAGAGATTTTTTGTAGAGGTCATAATTTTGCAGAAGAGAGCTCTAAGAAACCATAAGTCCTGTGTTTTACTTAAAAATGTGTACTTCAGTGTTGCAGCAAGCTCCAAACTAAATATCACCAGACATGGCAATATCTTACGTACAGGATATACCATTTGTATCTCACACATAGATAGGAGAATATTGGCAGAAAAGTATTGTGGTTCCTGTCCCAGCTCTTTCCCAGGTTTTGTGTATCTATTCATAGACAATGCACCTGTTCAATGTGCACCAGACAGATCAAGAAAAAGTTGCTTAAGACTTAAAGACTTTCAGTATTATAACAGATCAATCATGACAGCTGTCTTACTGCCAACATAGAATTTTAAAAACAATTTGTAATGAATTCCTTATTTCTCGTTTCCCATAAGCTTTACACAAGTGCTTTAGATTTTTAGCCCCCATGTGTGTTTCTATGATCCAAGGAACTGGAGAAGGAGAGGACCGACCTTTTAGAAGATGTCACAGCAAACAAAAGAAGGATGAAAGAGCTTGAGGACAACCTCCTCTACAGACTGACCAGCACCGAGGCAAGAAGTCCTAATATCAGTCTGTGATAAATACTTCTACTATATACCAAACACCTCTGCTCAATCTGAACAGTCCTCTAATTATGACTCTATCCCTCACTCACCATAACAGGTACCATGGTGGTTCTTCTGTCGCCTTCTAACTTTTGAAACTGTCTCTGTGTAGGGTTCACTAGTGGAAGATGAAAGTTTGATTATCGTCCTCGATAACACCAAAAAAATATCAATAGAGGTCAGTCAGAAACTACAGATTGCTGCTGACACAGAGATCAAGATCAACATCGCCAGAGAGGAGTACCGACCAGGTAGGTGATGAGAAGACATCAGAGGTTCAGTCCCAAAGAGAATCGATATCTGCCTGCTCAAAACATGTAAATCATCAGCACGCAGTATGTTTGACATTCTACAGAAGTAAACAGACAAAAGGAAATGCAGACACACTGACCAACAGCATTCACAAAAAAATGTTGCCGACTGCAGCTGACAGGATAATGGAATCAGTAGGGGAAGGGAATGGAAAACAAGATGATGCCTCCTAAACGCAACACTACTTTCTAAGTGGTTAAATCACTCTGCAGTTTGTAGTACATGGCAGTGTTGTCTCGCATTTCATTGTTTTCACCTTACATGACTGATGGCCAACACAGGAACACCCACCATGTGATCTGCCCTCAGGAGACGAATGTGTCCTGTCTCTAATCACTTTGTATCTTATTCACCTCATTTCCAAAAAATGGAAACCTCCGTGTGAGTGGTTAGTACTAATATGATGCAAGAAATCAACAACATTTACCGTCACTGTCACTCCGTTGCTGTTGCTTATGGTAGTTATGGTAGTTACAGTTTGTGATACCTGATATTCTTAATGGTCGCGTTGTAGCGGGGATGTGGATTGTTGGAGATTCAACTGAAAGACGTGTTTTTAACCAGTTGTTGTTGCACTTGATTTCACCTTGAGCTAACCTAAATGAGAGATAGCTCCAATTTGATGTAACCACTCTAAATTTAGTAACAATTAATACAGTATAATCATGATAAGAACAACTTTATTGCTATTGCTACTTGAGTTCGATGTTTGTCATTGTGTGTGTGTTTCAGTGGCCACTAGGGGCAGTATCCTGTACTTCCTGATCACAGAAATGAGTATGGTGAACGTCATGTATCAGACTTCTTTGAGACAGTTTCTGGGAATCTTCGACCACTCTCTCCTCAAGTGAGAGCGTGTTAAACACAAATCACTGTCCGATCTTTGCAATGGATTTCTTTCAGTCTTGCAGCATGTTCTGCCCATTAACCAGAGGGTAAACGCGTGACACTGCTGTAAAATTCTCTCCAAAATAGATCGCCCAAAAGCCACATCACCAGCAAACGCACCGTCAACATCATAGAGTTCATGACCTTCGAGGTGTTCAGGTACGCAGCACGAGGTCTGTACGTGGAGCACAAGTTCCTCTTCACCTTACTGCTGTCACTGAAGATTGACATGCAGAGTGACAGGATCAAACACGAGGAGTTTCTCATACTTATTAAAGGTAAGAAATAAAATCTCTTTAATCTCCTTATGACATCACCTTCACCAAGGAGGATTTTAGCTCAACTTTTCGAACATTATTTGGTTATTGAGTCAAGTTGAAGGCAAGCCTAGTTGTTCAGGATTATTTCAAGGACTTTTAATACATTTAATGGGCCTTTTCACATTAAATACCCCTTAAATAATGATAAATGAATTGATAATTGATGTTTAGACCAGTAAGACAGTTTGAAGAATTTTATTAACCCGTTCATAATTGAGTAACCACATAGAAAAGTATGACGGTATTTTTTAGATTAGGGATTTTTTAATTTCCCTAAAAATTCTCTTTATTCAATGTGTTGTTTGTCATTTTTATATAGATGTCACAATTACACGTCATGATATCTTTGGTATTTGGAAATGTCACTAGAATTTAAAATAAACTTGTTCTGTTCATGAGTCCACTGGTGGGTAAGTAAGTTTGAGACATAAATAAATAGTGCATTATGTCGGAAGGGTATTTTCAGAAAATGCTGATATCCTTATATCTTTTTAAGTGATGATATTTTTAATTTCTCCAAATATTGTCTTTACTCTGCATATTGTAGGCATCATTACATACAGACTTCCCTTGAGTACATCCCAATATATTGGGAGTCTTGAAGCATTTCATTATGATTTAAAGTTTAGTTGGACGTATTGGTGCTTAACTCAGACTAATAGAGTTTTTGTGTGTGTGTGTGTTTGTGTGTCTGTTAATTATCTAGGGGGTGCATCTCGGAACATAAAGGATTGGCAGCCAAAGCCAAAATGGATCATCGACACAATCTGGCTCAACCTGGTTGAACTCAGCACACAGGAGCAGTTTTCTAATATATTAGACGTGGTATAAGACACACACACACACACTCACATACACACACACACAGTCACATGCTCATGCTTGCTTCACAAACTGACACACAACCAGATAAATGTAAGCACTCAGACAGGTGGATGTCTGTATTTAGCTATCACTGTATTGTAATCATTTTTCTTTTGTCTCAGATGGTTCATCCGTTTTTATAGTGTCTCTGTGTGGACCTGAGCTGTTGATGCGTTTCTTTCAGATAAGAGGTAATGACAAGCCCTGGAAGTTATGGGTTGCTGTGGAGGCCCCAGAAGAGGAGGAACTCCCAAACAACTATGACAAGATTCTTGACGGTTTCAGGCGCCTGCTCCTCATACGCTGCTGGTGTCCCGACAGGACAATCGCACAGGTGAGAGAGAAGATGACTCATTGAGGGTCTGTCACAGTGTCCTAAATGCATTGAGGTGATGCGACGCCTTGCTCTTGTTCCTCCCCCTCTAGGCGCGTAAATACATAAGGGATGCCATGGGGGAGAAGTACGCTGAAGGGGTGATTCTTGACCTGGAGAGAACCTGGGAAGAATCGGAGCCCCTCAACCCGCTCATCTGCTTCCTCTCAATGGGCTCAGATCCAACCGACTCCATCATTGCACTGGGGAAGAGGCAAAGAATTGAAACCTCCTACATCTCCATGGGTCAAGGACAGGAAGTCCATGCACGCAAGCTTTTGCAGCAGTCCATGACTAATGTGAGTCTTAACAACTAATCTACATAGAATGAAATGTGATATACCGCGCAAAAAAAATGGAGGCCGGCTGCAGAACCAACAGTTTTATTTAAGCTCTTGACTACATCATATTGATGATCAGCATCATTTTTGTTCTCAGGGTGGCTGGGCCCTCCTGCAGAACTGCCACCTGGGTTTAAACTTCATGGACGAGCTCATGGACATTCTGGCCGTGGCGGGGGCTGTCCACGACAGCTTCCGCTTGTGGATCACCACAGAGGTCCACAAACAGTTCCCCATCACCCTGCTGCAAATGTCAATCAAGTTCACCAGTGAACCACCACAAGGCCTCAAGGCGGGCCTTAAGAGGACCTATACAGGTGGGACTTAAGTTAAAGCCCTTTATCACGGGCAAATACTGTGAGGTAAGGGTTCAGGGTTATTGAAAGGAGTTTGGATACAGTTAATGAGTGTTTTCACATTTGTAACGTATTAGTAACTGATTATTTCACGTAGAATTGGCAAGAAATTCAAAATCTCATCTCTAAAGGACTTGCTTTTCATAAATTCTGACATTGATTAAGTACTCTTTTACTTTTTTTTGAAGTTATGGTATTTGTAACTTCCTGTAAAATCCTCTTCTTTTCCTATTTTGGATGTGTTGGGCATCATTTTGTGCAGATTTCCCCAGAATGCAGTAAAACTTAATGAAAATGGATGTTGACCAAAGAGGTTAGATACCAAAAACCACAAGAGGTTAAATATCATAAACATTTAGCACTCCAAGTTATTGCTTATGTCTTACACTACTGAGCAACTTATCAGCGCTGTTATTCAACAGATTGTCGTCATTCGACTTTGCTCTCTTTGCTACCCGATGATTTTCTTTGGCTCATATTCAATGTCAGCTCAAGACAAAGGGCAGAGTAGTCCATATTTTACACCGAGCTTGCTTTGATGTACAATGGTGGCTTTGATTTAGCTACCCAAATCCTGACCCTTAAGAACTCAGAACATTAATTTTTGATTAGAAAATACTGTATTTGTCACAGAATGTTCCTGTTTGACTGTCAGAGGTTGCCGTTTTCCATTAATGAGTTATTTTGATCCATTCCAATACCTTTTCCTGTAGGTGGAATGAGCTTGGTGTTTTATCAAAATGTGGCAAACGCCTCACAAGACCTAAACTGCCGAACACCTCACAGATATACTGATCAACATTTCTGCCACCAGGTATTAACCAGGACTTCTTGGACTTCTCTAACATGAAGGAGTGGAGGCCGATGCTGTATGCTTTAGCCTTCCTTCACAGCACTGTGCAGGAGAGGAGGAAGTATGGACCTCTGGGGTGGAACATCCCCTACGAGTTTAACCAGGCAGACTTCAATGCCACCATCCAGTTTATTCAGAACCACCTCGACGATGTGGATACCAAAAAGGTGAGCGACAATCTAAACATCAAGGTTTTCAGTTCAGTTTCCCTGTAGGACATATGTCATAAAGCAAAACTTAAATGGTTTTAAAGTGATCATTCTTCAGTTTTCTTGTACTAAAGAACTTATTCAACACCATTTTTCCATTGACAGATTGACTTCTGCTTGCGCATATTTTTTTTTTTCTCTTTATACCTTTCCCCGCATGGCAACATGAAAGATTAAGATTATGATTCACCAGCCTGATGTTTTTACCCCTGCTGTTAAATGTCAGTTACGAGAGTAAAAGGACAAATTTAGTTTTATCTCAGTAAGAGCACATTAGATCAACTTCTGCTGTCAGTGTTTCGTCACCATGTCATAAGTTTTTTTTGTCTATCTGTCTTTATTTGTCATTTTCCTCAGGGTGTTTCATGGGAGACCGTCTGTTACATGATCGGAGAAATTCAGTATGGCGGCCGCGTGACTGACGACTACGACAAGCGCCTGCTCAACACCTTCGCCAAGGTGTGGTTCTGCAACGCTATCTTTGAAACGAGCTTCTGCTTCTGTAAGGGCTACATTATCCCCACGTGTGCCAGCGTGGAGGATTACCTGGCATACATTAAGGTGAGTCACCTGACTTCCACAGGTTTAAAAGCTTCACACTTCAATGAATTCACAGACAAATCGTCACCTCTGTTACGATTCATTATCTGTCATTCTGCCCATCATGATGTTCAGTGTCAGCATCATCCACATCGCAATATCTAAACATGCAATTCGTCACATTTCAAAGTTGATAGTCTGGGCTTTGCAGAATGCTTTACAGAAGGACGGCTCAATTTCAGTCGTTAATGTCATCATTCAAAATTACGCAATAAAAAAGACAAAACAGTGTGTACAAGGGTGTACAGAGTCGAACCGTGGACGAACGGCCTCCATGTTAGCTTAGCTTTTAGCTGTTAACTTAGAAAAGATTTCTGCTGTTTCAGTCATGCATGCATTTGTCATAGCCTTGTATGCAGTGGATAACAAGATGTAAATCAAACAAAACTAGTAAGTCTCATACAGTAGCAGTTAGAATAAATATTTTCAGCTTTAGCTTTCAAACAAAACGCAAAGAGTCTTTGTATTTCCCCATGATAAATGTTGCATTAAGTCTTTTGATTCCACATTGTTGGAGATCAGACAGCTCCCTTTTTGTTGAGCGATGGAGCGTTTTTCTTTCTCAGGAACTACCATCCAACGATAGTCCAGAGGTGTTTGGTCTCCATCCTAATGCAGACATAACGTATGAGAGGAAACAGACAAAAGACGTGCTGGACACCATCCTAAGTATTCAGCCTAAAGACAGTTCCTCCGGCGGGGGCGAAACCAGAGAGGCTGTAGTCTACAAACAGTCAGAGGAGATGCTGGAGAAAATGAGCGAGGACTATGATCCTTCTAAAGTAAGTAGCTCAGGCTGACTAACCCCAAAGCACACACACACATACACAAACATTTCTCTTCTGTTCCGTTCATTTGTAAACATACAACGTCACGTGTTGAATCGAATGCTCGGCAACCAGGTGAAAGAGGCTCTCCAGAAGATGGGGGCTCTTCAACCCATGAACATCTTCCTGCGTCAGGAGATCGACCGGATGCAGAAGGTCATTGTTTTGGTCCGGGAGACCCTCACAGACCTTCAGTTGGGTATTGATGGGACGATCGTCATGAACGAAACCCTGCGGGACGCTCTGGACTGCATGTATGATGCCCGCATTCCCGGGAACTGGAGTAAGGTCAGTTACGAATGCTGCCAGAATGACAAAGTTTCAAGCTTTTTAAGTTTCAGCTAAACCCAAATGGGTTTTTTTCTCTCCCACCCTCCAGGCTTCTTGGGCCTCCAGCACTTTGGGTTTCTGGTTCAAAGAGCTGCTGGAGCGAAATCAGCAATACCAGGCTTGGATCAATGACGGGAGACCCTACACCTTCTGGATGTCAGGTTTCTTCAATCCACAGGGCTTTCTGACAGCCATGAAACAGGTACACACTAGACCTGAGATTTCGGTCTGAACCTGAAGAATTTATTTGTGTTTGGCCCCACTCAACAAAGCGCTCAGAGTTCTCAGGTCGGTTAGAACCGAAATGAACAGAGTCTGAGAAATCTTGACAACTGTGTTTGTCATCATCGGTAAACGGAATCATCAGTAAGGTATCGATAAAAGATCCTACCATCATTTATGTTTAAAATGATTTAACGGCTACAAAAACAATTTCAGTCATCATTATCTACCATCAACATCAACCTTCAGTCTAACTGAAACGCACGCTTTAAACACACCATTCACACTTTTAGTCCATCGCCCATTTCAGCTGCATGTCATGTCTGTGGGCCCGCCTCGAGAGTGCTGCCATTGGCCATTCACAACCACGCTCATTTTCTGCCCCCGTGCGACGTCAACAGATACTACGATGGATGAAGAACATCTAATACATAAACTTACCAATACCACGTAGAAGTTGACTAATACACTATCTTGAAATAATACAATATTTCCATCGGTCTTAGTTCGTCAGCAGAAACATCCTGGGTTTTCCATGATTTTGAAGACATTTTCCTAAGAGAAATATAGTTTTACATTACACAGAAAACTTTGTAGGCAACACAAAGCAGACGAGCAGCGTGAGAAGTCACACGGATGGACAAATATCGTCGGAAAGCACCAACACGTTTCTACTGCGATCGATGTTTTCGTAACGAAAGACCCTCTACCGCTTCCGCTGCCCGTACCTGACAACACACTCTGGTTGATACACTGCAACATGGATACACTGGAACCCCTTCTGGCATCGTTATAATTCTACACTTTACACTGAGTAAAGTGTGGTATTATAAAATTGATTTGTTGTGGGAAAACATTTTCTAGGTAACTCACGTGACGTGTTATATTGCTAACATTTGCTCGTCCCTGCTCTTGCAGGAGATCACACGGGCCAACAAGGGCTGGGCTCTGGATCGTATGGGGCTGTGTAACGAGGTCACCCGCTGGATGAAGGACGACATTAAAGACCCCCCGCCGGAAGGAGTGTACGTCTACGGCCTCTTCCTGGAGGGAGCCGGCTGGGACCGCCGCAACTGCAGACTCACGGAGTCCAGACCCAAAGTCCTGTCCGAGTTGATGCCCGTCATCAGGATATATTCTGAGAGGAAAGACGAGGGACGGCACGGTGAGTTTGGATGACATCACGAGGGAAACGAAAGCCAACTTAAAAAGCACTGAGCGCTGAGAACCTTTAATCAATTTTACTGACAGTGATTTTAATTATGACTTCAATCTGTCAGGTTTCAAATTAGAATTCCTGCCGGTGATTTTGCTGTGATACTTCTCCCCATCGCAGGCATGAGGGAGTCTCGCCAATACTCCTGTCCCATCTACAAGAAGCCGGTCAGGACCGACCTGAATTACGTCGCGGCCGTGGACCTGAAGACCACGGCTCCACCGAACCACTGGATCCTCCGCGGCGTGGCGCTCCTCTGCGACAAGGAATAAACGCCACCAGAAATAAACTTTTCCTACGTCATCCTCCGCTCGCTGCATCTGTTTTCAATCAAACAATCAAGACAGTGGAGAAGATTTTAACTATTTTAATTTGATGGCTGTATACAGTCTAATCCACGAATGAGGATTATGTCCACGTTTAAGGAAGCATTTGGAAAAATATTCACTCTGATGACTGATGTTTTTGGTGTAATCATACTAACAGCCCTGTGTATGTTTTCCTGCGTTAACTCATCGATTGAAGCGTCTTGTTTTAAGTTTTTGTAGAGACTGCAGCATAAAAGAAGAAGAGCCTTTCGTCTTTTCCCAGTAATGAAGTTTAGAAATAGAAAAGGCGTTTAAAATCTACATTTCTATAGTCTGTCCTAAAATCCATTCCACGAGCTATTTAAGCAATTGCATTTTTATTCAAGTTCTCTTTAAAGTTCCCTTTGTTCTGGATGTGTTTTTTTACTTTAAAATAAAACTTAAAACTGTTGTTGGTTGGTGGTTACCTCGGAGTTTAAGAGGCTAATGGGCACATCATTGTATTTTCTTAAGTTTGCATTGTTTGTGGAGCGCTCATTATAAAATGGGCTTTGCTTCAAAACAAATAGCACCCAGTTGTTGTTCTTTATTTTTGTTTGTAAATGAAACTTTTGGCCACTGTAAATATGCTGCACTGCCGGGGAGAAAAATGAATTATTTGCCGAGGCTGCAGGTTGTGATTGATTTCAGTTTGTGCCTGTAATGTGCTAAACAAAAACACAGAATGTGTGTTTTCCTGCCCAATACTTTTGGACTGTAAGTGTCTCTGCTGGGAGGGAATAACGTGGACATACTGCCTCTCTCAGTATTACATGGAGACGAGTAGAAACACTTAAAAGGCCTGAAGTGACTAATGATTACAGTGATAATCTACATAGGCAAAACATAGAATGAATTCTTGTAAAAAAAAAAAAAAAAATGTGAAGACCTGGATGTGGCTGTCGATTGGCAGCTTTATGATGATGACGTCATCATAAAGTAGTCAAAGATTATTAGGCTTTATCTACTTAAAATTTGTCATCAAGTCAAATTACTGTTCTGTTCTGTGCGTTCTGAGACGCTGTGGACGCCGCTCGGGGACACAAAGTCTGCAAGAAGTCTCAAAAGGCCGGCGAGGAGAGGAGACGTGACTGACGCGGGCGAGGTCGTTCTGGTCTTGGACGAAAGATACGCATCTACAGGTACTCACGTTATTCTCTTCCGTTCAATTTCACAGATTAGTTCAACGTTTGATTGAAACGACAATGAAAAGTCGCGGGCGATCAATGAAAAGTTCTAAAAGTTGCAGGAAATAGCGCATCGACTGCCAATACTGTCCATTATGTTGAGTTTCTGTCTGATTTAAAATTCAACCTCTCAGCATAAAGTCCATTAATGTATTACTCGGAATAAGAAAACACTCCATAGGTGAGTCTTTGCCCACAGCGCGGTCGCTTCAAACTTCACTTTCCACGCAACCGCAGCTCTGAAGTAGCGCAGGCACGTTTCGTCCCCGTGCATCAATAATGCCCAAAACCCCCAACTCCACGGCGCCGTTGTTCCATCATACGGCTAATAAGAAGATTAGTACTCGTACATTAGTGTTTCTGAGGGACCTGATCACTTTGCCGATGAAAAATGGCTGGAAAGGTGAAGCGTACGAAGGACGAATCGTACGGAGTGCAGAAGTGAAAATGCATCTTGCTGCATGATTTATAGCTCTGGAGTTTTATGCAGTCTTATGATGTATGTGTGCACTTACCAGAAAGGAGGTATATAGCGTTGGCCAGGAATTGTGGATCGATTTGAAAGATTTTTGAGTCATACATTTTTCAAAGGTTTTAGCAGTGCCTGGCGGTGTCGGGGCTGCCTGGGAGAATATCAACGGCAGCCGTCCAGACGCACGGAGGAAATGGCAGAGAACATATACTTCACGACGCTATTACAACAAAAGACTGTAGAATATGGCCGCCGTTTGACTAATGCGCCAGCTTCTGTCAGACAACGCTGGCAGGAATTCATTTTTTGACTGTTGAATATTTATGAAGCAGAGACTGTAAACTAGTTCATGGAGAAAGTGAGAGTAGTTCTGCATTCTTGATCAGCTAATGCTTGACTTTAGCGTGTTTTAAAATGGATAAACTGCCCTTTGCTGCTGGAGAAGAGGTTGATGAGCGCAGCTAAGGCTCACCTATCCACTGATTTTGTGTGTGTACAATCAAAACAATGAGCTAAAAGCAGCTAAGCGCTCCGCAGAGCGGCAGATGAGCGGTAATTCTCGGAGGGCTTGTCACTTCCAGTGACCTTTTCTTATCACACGGTACCATTAATGCAGGTCTCACCGGTCCGCGTGCTGTCACAAACTGTCTCTTAATGCTCTTATTACCCAGTCGAGGGGACATGGACGCATCAGGGACAACAAAACCTGAAGTCAGGTGGAGGAGGGTGACCGTGTTTTGACCGCTGTGGGGGCAGGAGGGTGGAAGAATAATCATTTTTACACAACATCGTCTCTTTCCGTGGTGGCAGAACAAAATAAAGTAAAATCAGTTGACATTAAGAAATCCATTTGACGAGGTAACGTTCAGTCCTCGGCGCGTTCCTCCCTGTGGATCCAATCTTCCACTCCCACTTTTGTGCCTGCGTTGAAGGTCAAACTTTCTGCTTCCCACTGATCCCAACCAAGACGAACACGCTGGAATTCTTCCGTGATTTATCCGTGAATTTATATCTGCGTTTTTAGGCACCTAGGAGACGAGCCAAAGCGACGTAAATACACAAACCGAATGGAGAAAGAACTCGAATGTTCACGATGAAGACGTCAAAGCAAAGTCAAACGAGCTTCTTCTTTTGTTTTATCCTACAAAGAGGACTCGTCCCTTGTTGATAAGATTTGCGGTGATGAAGTAGTAACTGTTGTCATACATGCTGAAACAGTTTACTTGATCTGACGTTCTTGGGAAAATGATGCCACAGATGACAGCGTTGATGACTTTTAGTGACATGTAAGGAAGTGTTAGGAAGTTCACTTCACTTCACTGTAGTCAGTGGGACCCAGTCTCGCCTCCGTAAACCGCATCATTCAACAAGCGTTATCGCTTTAAGTAACTTGTAGTGAGTTACGTGTATTCCGTTACTCCCTGATTCTGATGTTCGTATGTATCAGAAAGTTTGACCATGTTTTACTTCACATCCAATGCACGTGTGTTGTGTGTTTGTGCAGCTGAATTCTCTCCATCACCGTCTCCGATGCAGCTGCGGTCCGGTCCGTCCGCGGCGGGTGGACGCGTTTACTTTGGCCTTACGTCGGGAGAGGAAGTAGTTTTTCCTTCCCGCCGCTGACAGCTAACAGCCGTCCAGCGCGTGTTAAGGTCAGTTTTTACATAATCACAGTCGTGAGGAGGAGTGTGCCGACTGTAAACTAACCGGAGGGGGAAACGACTTATTATACAAATTGGAAGAAATGTGTTGCTTATAGCCGAGGCTAATGGAGCCGACATTATCAAGGTTAAAAAGGCTGATGTACGCTGAACGGTTTACAGGCACTTCATCAGGAGGCTGCGCTAATTGAAAAGAAAACACAGTACGTGCTCGCTTTCCATGCTGGGTGCATTTCATAATTCCATTCTACGTTCATCTGTATTGTTCAGGCAAAGGGGCCACAGCATGCAAGAATCAAATCCAAATGTTTTGAAGAAAAAAAAAAAGAAGTTCAAGGAATAAAGTTGTAAAGTTTCAAGAAAAAGAGATTTAACTAGTCAAAGAAAATTTCTGCTGGAGTTTATCTCATCCCGTTCACACCTATGGTCAATTTGCCCCGTGCTTTGTTTGCTCTACATCACCTGCCAAGTGTTAGAGTGCTCGGTAATGACTGACTGGCAGCTCCGGGACACCGACTACACAATCTCTTGACGCTTCTCAAAGTATAATTTTATCACAAAAAACAGACAAAGAAATGGTGCGATTTGCTTCCTTCACCCGAGATCTGACAACAAGGCGGGCAGCAGGACGTATCAGTGTGTCCTTGCGCTCTCATTGGCTGTTTCAGTTGCTGACATGTCCAGATATTAAACAGGACTGTCATCGACCAAGGGGCTTCACTTTGTGAAGTTTGAGGCAAAAATGGAGTAAGAAGCTGTGTCTCCAAAAACTCCTCACAGGAAGGTCCCAGCTGGATTGGAACCAGGACCGACCAGCTGTGAGGAACAGTGCTGCGTTGCCCACAAGGAACGTTTGAATAGCAGAAATCAGCACTCGCTTTCCTCCGCGTCCCCATCGCAGATTTGGAGTGTAATGATTTGTGCTGCGGCAGAATAATAGGATCGTTCTTCACGGCGCGCTTTGAAGGCAGAGAGCCAGATCGTCAGTGTAAAGACGGCCACTTATGACGTGCCTTAGGGATAAACGGGAGCCATTAGTTCGCCAAGCGCTCGCATGAATATCAAAAGGCCTCTCTCTGGGGTGGGCGGCGTCAGCGCAGCCAGGCACTTCCTACTTCCTCTTCTTGCTCGCAGAGTTTCTCTGTGGAGCTCAGGCCGGGGTCGCGCTGAGCCAGCTAAATCTGAACACATTGGAGATGTAAATGCCTCCCATCCTTTGTGTGTCACAATGAAACAACAAAACAACAGGAAAATGGTTCCAGATATTCCACTTCCTCTTCCTGGTTTCCAGTCGTACACAGTCAGACCTTGAAGCGGTAAGTTAGTACACTGTGTAATCTGAGTAAACAGGATACTTTCACATTTGTAGACCATTAATTCATTATATTAATTAGTAGTAATAATAATTCTAATAATATCTATCTATCCTTCCATCCATCCTTCAGTCTGTCTGTATATATATGTATATATGTCTTTATTCTGGGTTGTGGGTCAGTTGTCATTTTTGCTGCTGTTACACGAGGTTTTGTAATTTGGATTTTTTTTTTTTAACAGAAAATATTTAACTGAAACAGTAACAGAAGCTTTTATAAATTGATCATTTATTTATTTATTTACTTACTTACTTACTTACTTATTTACTTATTTATATTCATTCTTTATATCCAATTGTCTTCCCTTTAAATTCTCTTTACTCTCTTTTATTTTATTATTCCACACAGAATGCCTCCTGATACGTTCGGTACCTTATTTTTTTGTTTTGTTCCCGTTGCTTCCTGTCTCTCTCTCTCTCTCTCTCTCTCTCTCTCTCTCTCTCTCTCTCCTCTGTTTACATTCCTGCAGACAATTCTAACTCTAAAAGCACAGAATCCGCGTGTTGTTGTGTCTGGATGCACGGGGCGGCAACAACTCCGATTAAGACATTGACACGCCTGAATAATTGGATTCACGCTCACACCGTCAGCGTCTGTGACTCAGATTAACCTCACTTCCATTTCTGCCAATTTCAGCCACATTAAGGTGTTTACGTGACATTAAAAAAGACGTTTGCCTTAATCGGGGTATAATCAAGTTTCACCGTTCGCGTAAACGTACCGAGTGAGTCAGAGCGCAGACCGTGGCGGCGTCGCCGGCTCAGCAGTCATTAAACAGATACTTTGACATTTCCTTTCCCTTGTTTTGCTTTACTGAACAATTGCGGTTTCAACCTGCTACAGTTTTCATTTGTTGTTCAGTTTTCCTTTTTATTCTCGCAACTCGCGCAACCGCTGTCATGTTTATACAGAAATAATTGCAGTAAAATTCCGGTCCCAATTAAATTTCCCCCTGGAAATAAAGTTTAATAAACAGAAGTGACAAGCTTGACGTCAGGGTTTCTTTTCTGGTAATATATTCATGTTTGAGCTTCTGGAAACACTTTCAATCAAGATTCCTCTTTGATGATATCCGTCTGCTGTTTTATTGTCGTTTCACTCGGGCCCTCGTTCATCAACGTTGCTCACGAACGTAAATATTCGTAAGCTACCCGCACGATCGCTTTTAAGCGAAATTGGGGATTTATAAATTTGTGCTTCTACTGTGTGTGAATGTAAGAGCCGCTCTGACCACGCTGACACACACAGCCATGAGGACGAAAGTGAAGAGGTGATATATGACCAGATGAGCAAACGGGAAAGGACAAAAGGGTGACCGCACCTTACTAGGGTCATATATATACACTGTATATTAAATTATATACTTACTTAAAGTATCTCTCTGTACAGTACTCTTTGGCTACTCAGAGCTTTCTCAGGGTGTGATGCGTTCATAATAATTTACAATTGGATGGATGGATGGATGGATGGATGGATGATAGATAGATAGATAGATAGATAGATAGATAGATAGATAGATAGATAGATAGATAGTGATTTACTGCTTAAAGGTCTTGACTGTTTCTCTACAGACTAGAAACCAGGAAGAGGAAGTGGAATATATGGAACCATTTTCTTGTTGTTTTGTTGTTTCATAATAAAATACAAAGGATGGGAGGCATTTATTATTTCATTAATTTTAGTGATAGATAGATGGATGGATGGATGGATGGATGGCTGGATGATAGATGAAGGCTGCAGTGATCAAGCCAAGGTAAGGTTCCAAAAAGTATTTTGTCTCACTTCCACCTCGGTGTCTAAAATGTCTGTTTTTATTCTATTTCTATTATTTATTTATTTATTTTATTATTTTATTTTTCTATTTCAGTCATCTTACACTGATCCGTTGTATATAGGTCCATATTTTCATGTAAATAAAACTCGCCCTTGCACGTGACACAGTGATTTAGAATGAGTGGGATTTAGGAGGTAATTTAGGAGGTACTTTAGGAGGTACTTTAGGAGGTACTTTAGGAGGTACTTTAGGAGGTATTACTTACTGCACTGGGTGTGACGCCTTTCTTGTACACATGAATATTCCAAAAAAATTTGCAGAGTGAATTTAGAGCCTGCAGATAAGACCCCAGGTCACTCACTCACTCCGTCAGTCACAGGCTAAACTACTCTGAAGGCTCTCTGAAGCACGCCGTACCTTCACGTATGGATCGATACATTTGAAAGAGTTGAAACACTGAAGTTAATCCATATTATCCCCGATGGATCGGTCCGTGTGTAAGAGAACATTTAAATCAGGCCCCTCACACCAGCCCAGCAGAGCACTCGGGCACTGCAGATCTTCTGTCTATTTTATTCTCGTAATGAGGCTTCAGTCTGACTTTATCATCTTAATTAGGCTCTGACTCCATTTACATTAATTATGTGATTAATTATATGATATCTGTCACCAAACCAATTTATGGTTATAATAGCACAAATGTTTGAATAGATAATTATTAGGCGATAATAACAAAAAAATAACTAATTAACCGGCCTGCACGATGAGCTATTTTTCACCGCTCTGATACAGAAACTAATTCAGACCGTAAAAATCCTTTGTGCCTTTGTACGGAGGTCTAACTCGCTCCCTCCATTCCAAGGAAAAACGTACACATAAAACCTGCCAGGACAGAACGGGAACGGTCCGTCTAA
Source organism: Brotula barbata (assembly GCA_900303265.1). NCBI lineage: Eukaryota > Metazoa > Chordata > Actinopteri > Ophidiiformes > Ophidiidae > Brotula > Brotula barbata. The sequence goes on along the minus strand of OMNV01020895.1, from coordinate 1,627 downwards.
ACCCAGAATATAAACGTTTAACTGCCGGGGATCAGAAGCTAATGTCAACAAAAGTCACAGTTTGTTGTTTCGACGCTGTTCTTTAGATTTTACGCCTATAGAAAATGTTTATGTTCCTATTACTGAGCTTCAAAGGAAAGAAAACATTCGGGGCATGACTCACGCTTTATTAAAATGAAGAAAAAAAAAGATCACCAAGGTCACCAAAAATACTTTCACTTTGATTAACAACAGTTTATCATGCGTACACACATCGTTCTAGCCGTGTTGGGGATTGTGTAGCTCCAAATAGTGAAGCTGCTAACGTCAGTAGCTTGACTGTAGCTGTTTTCAAATCGGTGCAACTTTTCGGGTAACTTTTTTACCCCCACAAATAGCTGTGTAGCTTGGCAACATGCTACTTAATGGCAACAGTATACTGCCAAACTTTATTCAACACACACACACACACACACACACACTGAGCACATACACACTGAGCGCACAAACACGACCCCAGTCCACCGGTCTTTCTGTAGCTCTCTGACTCCACCTGCCATGCCCACGTCATTCAATTTAGGGAGGACTACATTTGTCTCTCAAACTCTTTTTTTCCTCCGTAACGTTCTGTGTGTGTTGCCCAGAGAGACGGGAAGGTTAATCTCACGATGACAGCATGTACGTATCGCAATGTGCAAAACGGGAACCAATAGCTGGCCAGCTAACGCTCACGCTAGAACTTACTCACGCTAGCTAGCCAGCTAACATTAGCTATTTCCTCTGATTTTGTCTGAAAATGAATAACACACTGTAGTCATAGAAGGGACAGCTGCTCCTCCCCTCCAGCTAGCCTCTGTGTTATGTATCGACAAAGTTTGTCAACTTCATAGATCAGTCGTTCTTCATTCGTAGGTTATGTGTCGTCATCACATGTGACAGGTTGTTAGCATGGTTAAATTAGCCAATAGTGGCACTTTGGAGGTCGACACATTCATTGAAAATATTGTTGAAAATGTGATTTAATCCTCCACCAGTTTAATCTGACTCAAATAGGAAATTAGACAATAAGGAGATGAACTTTTGGAAAATATCCCTCCCTTCCCATGTAGTTTTTTTTCCCGTTCAAATCCAGGATCACAAGACTGAATTACACGATCTGTTTTCCATCTTTACGTTTTTGTTGGATGAAAACTATGAAACGTTCTAGTCTGAAAAGAAGGGCAAAACGTACAACTGAAGATGTGGACATAGTCTGTGACGCCTGTTTTATAAATAACTTTTAGCTCGCCTTATATGACCAGACTTTGTTCCGTATGCACTCGGACCCGGGGCCACGTCGCGGACGGATCGTCCCCCCTCCCTCACCGCTCCGCTCCCCTCCACACCTTCGTGAAACCGTGACGTCGTCCATCGCTAATGTTTGTCTTATTGGGCGGCGTTAAGTGGAGAGAAGGACGGCGCGAGCAGCCAGATGGGATGAAATGTGTAACGGTCACGAGGTGGATTTGAACAGATGAGACTGAAAGCTGTTAATGCACCTGGACCGCGTGTGATCACGGCTCGCAACCGCCGAGGCTGCGACGATGTGCTGCGAATGTGCTGTTCACACAAATAACAAAAAGAGTGTGGCAGCGTTCTCGATGTTAGC
>OMNV01020894.1:12500-21521 GCA_900303265.1 Brotula barbata | reverse complement strand
GGGCGGCCCGCCTCAGCTGCTCCTCTATGACCAGCGCTTGCTCCAACAGCTGGAGGACGGGACGGTAAGACACAACCTCGGATCACAACCTTGTGTTAGCTTGACTGCATGCTGACATCATCTGAAGGGTTTTAGATGTAGAGAGGCGATACTTCAACTGACATAAAGGCAGGACACTTTTATGAACTGTTTTTCTACTTAATTCCCAACGCTCCAAAACCTCCAGGCTCTTCATTTCTCTAATAATTACACGTCCCGACACAGCCGTTCCACGTGATATATATATATTTATTTATTTTTTTTTGGGATTTTTTGACACCCCGTCTTACTTTTTTCCATCGTTTTATTGCTACTTCTTCTAATGCAAAATATTTCCCCCACCAAGAATGCAGCTGAAAGGTCTGATTGATGTCAGTTCAGATTCTCTGAACACATCGACGATCGCTGCCATTTTGGCAGACAATTAAGATTTTGACTCTATTTTACTACTTTTTTTTTTTTTTTTTTCTCTTTTTTCTCGCTTTTATGATATTATTTGATCGATGTGATTAACTGCTGTGTGAGACGGGAGAACTGCGCATACCCGACGTCGGAGAATAAAGTGTGTCTACGGGGTCTCAATTAGGGAGGAAAGAACGCCCAGATCTACTGCTGCGCTCTTCTGTGATTTATTCCGACACAGTCTGTGTTTTTCCGCACAAATCCTGCTTAGAAGGAGCAAGAAAAGATGTGGGAGATGGCAGTCATAAAACAATGATTAATAAAAAGCATTTCACACATGACACAAATCACGGCCGGCTCTCGGTCGCCCCGCTCCCTCTCCTTTTGAACCTTCGCTCGTCGGCCCGTCTGCGAACGGCTTCTAGGAGTTAATTGTTCGTTCTCTCGTGCTGTCGTGGAGTTTGAGGTCTTCTGCTTACGATCAATCGGGCCGCGCCGGAGTGTTTACGTTTAGGTAACGCGTGCGTTGAAATCCCTGGAAAAGGCGACGCGGTATTGCGAGTGTCATCGGTGTTACACAACTAATTATAACTCAAACGCGGAGAGGAAACTGTGTGTGTGTGGGGGGAGGGAGGGAAGGTTATTTTAGTGCTTCACAAACATGACAAATACTTTTGCAGAGCAAGAAAGCAAAAAGAGCGAGAGAAGGAGAAATAAATGAGGATGTTGAGGGCAGGATCTGAAACATGTGATCCCGTCGAAAACAGGATGAACGCTGTCGGAGAAACGCAGCTGTCAGCAATACCACCCGGCCGAAATCTGGGTCTAGGGGCATCCACGCATCCAAAAAGTCAGGTGATCGCAGAGTCTTACGGCGATGCGCTCAGACGGGTTTACCTCAGGGCAAAAACTGACCGATCACACCAGCGTCTCCTCCCACACGCCAACCTCGCCGTACCTTGAAACGTCGAGCCAGGAATTTGTTCTTCATCTCCAGGAAGTTCCCCTTGTTGGCCTGGGACTTGAAGGGCTCGTTGACGATGGCGAACTGAGGGTCGTTCTGGATGTCCTGCCACCGTGCGTAACCGTGACTGGCGCGCCGGTCAAGGGGTCATGTGATTTAGCGCAGATCCGGGTTGAAGCGGACCTGCGAGTTCCATGTTTTACTGCAATGAAAATAAGACCGTTCCAAGTATCGTATATCTGACTATAGATTTAAAATTAACTTTGGCCCGAGCCGACTCGTATAAAAGAGGCGGTCGATGTAATTTATGGGTTTTCCCAGTTCCCTAAATAAGTCTCTTCTTCTATTTCAGTTGGGTCTAACAGACTAAACACAAACTAATTCACATGTTGGGTGATGAAGATGAACTAAATGACCTACTACATCAGCTTCCAGTACACACACAGTTTACTGTTTTTAAGCTGCGGCCAGTTTGTTGACTTATTACATTTGGCCTCTGGCTGTGATAGAAAAATAAACACAACGGGGTCATCGTCCGGGCAACCGCTGTCAAGGATACATCACGATCCCCGCCAGAAGCCAGAAGTCGTGCCGGCGGTGCCAGATCTCGTTCATCTTTCCCGAGGAGATGGCAGCTCTCTCCTCGTTCTGCCAGAGAGTGTGCAGCTCTGCAAGCACAAGGTAGAAATCAGGTCGCTGGGAAAACGCTGAGCTGGTGAAACAGTAACAGCAGAAACCTGGCGGCAGGTGTTTCCACAAACATGTGGAACTTCTCTGGTTCAGCGATCGGGGCGAAGACAATGCTGGCTCGTGGACGCTTTTAGACAAGAAGGCCAAAAAGGGGAGAGGAATGTTTTACGATGCCGCAGCCAGATTCTAATTTTGTCCTACAGGTTGTGGCCCCTCCCGTTTCCACTATAGGGATGAGTCGTAACAAAGCGCCGCGCTCCGAGCCGACCGGAGCGGAGCTGAGGGAGGTTTATCGGCGTGCTGCTCTCCGCCTCCGACGGGGCCGCGGCGACGCACCGATGCACCGACGGGCTCAAACACCGCCTGAGGCGCCGCGGCTAAAGGTCTGGAGAATTTATGTGTGACGTTCGCAGCAAGGCTGAATTAAAACTTCATTTCCTTGGATCCAGCTGATCTGGACAACAGAGGACGTCCAGGCACCGTACGTCTGAACAGACAGTCCTCCGCCACGCACGCACATAACCCATCAAGTAGCAAAATTTCACTTTAGACCGCAACGGATCGCAGGTACATGCCGATTGATAAGTAATGAGCTTCCCCGCAGCGCAGCACAGTGGGTTGTGTGTTGTCGCTGCGCTGCAGGGTGAAACAATCATACATATTTTAGCACTGATAATCAACAGGGTATTATATTAGTGTATAATGGTGTCTAGCATTAAGTTAAGTGAAAGTTTAAGTGGATCAGGCTGATAACTTTCCTTAATACATCGCGGATGTGAACCTGCTCTCTTCAAACAACAGCACAGACACTGGCTGCTTTGCTGCAGCTCCAACAGCTAATGGAAAATTTGTCTGGACAGCGTAATAATATTCTTTTTTTTTTTTTTTTCCCTGCTTCATCTCAGGGGCCCTGCTTTGTCCTCAGAATTATAATCTTCCGAACCTTCAAATAGAACTGAGCTGATTTGAGATGGAATGGGCCGTTGGACGCGGCTCGACTTTTCGGGTCCTTCACCGACCCCCTTCCTCTCTCTAGTCAGTCCTCGTCACTGTCTGTCTGTGTCCTCGTGTGTCCTCTGTGTCGCTCCCTTTCCACCTGCTTTCCTTCATCAAGGTGTCCCAAACAAAGTGCTCTACTTTTCAACAGCTGTTTTTATAAAATAAGAATGTGGCCTCGTAGGTTTCAGTGGGACTTTCACTAGGTTTCCTCACTTCTTCCTGTGGGATGTAGGTGACATACTTCATCCATACAGGCGACATCTACTTGCCGCCATTAAGACAAGTATGAGGGACTCGAACCCAATCTGCTCCCCCTACAGCCATCAAATATCAAAGGAAGCTCTCCGTCAGTGCAGTGTTCACGCGTCTTTTTTGTCCCCCACCTTGAAAAGCGTACGAGTTGGACTGCGGCTGAGATAAAGAGGCTCGCTCTGTCAGCACTAACCCGTGAAACCTCCGTCGGCGATGTTGAACATGAAGCGAGGTCGCTCGCTCGGGGGCTTCCCGTTACCCTTGGGTGCTTCCTCCTTAGCGCCTTTGACCTCTTTCCCAGCATCCTTTTCGCATTTGACCTCCTCCGTACCTAGAGAAAAGATGAAAAGGTCTCGTTCATCCTCACGGCGTGACGATGATGATGACGACGATGGGCGAACATCACCTGGAGGTGAGACGTACCCTTCTTCACCTCAGACACTTCGCTCTTCTCCTTTCCGTCCATTCCTTCCGTTGGAGTCGATGTGTCCTGTCGTTTCTCCTTTTCCTTCTCCTCTGCTCCTTTCTCCCCCCCTGTGGGTCCAGACAGAGCCCTCCATGTATCCTCCCTGCATCCTAACATGACATTTGATTCTGTTTCAGCCGTCTCCCTGCTTTGTTTTACCTGTTTTCTCCTCGCTGACCTCGGCGGCCTGTTTGGAGGTCTGCTTTGCCTCCTCTTTGCTCTCCTCCTGTACGCTCTTCTCCTTGGTTGCGGGAGCTGGATTGTCACTTGTTTCTTTCTTCTCCTCCTCTTTCATGTCGCTGTCTTTCGTTTTCCGACCCGGGGACTCCTCTTGTTCGGTCTCTTTTGAAGCTGAGGGAGACTACAGACAGGGACAGAGTGCATTGTCAATCAGCTGATCTTTAGTTTGCTGGACATTCCTGAGAGGTTTTAACTTATTAGAAAGATTTAGAGTGATGACATGATCGAGCATTTGAACTAAAATGGCCATTTAACAAAATACACTATAATGTAAACAAACTCACAGGAGTCAGATGCCTTAACTACTCGTGACTTCCTGTTTGATAAAACATTTCCCACCTCTTCAGTGTCCTCTTTCCTGTTGCTCTCTGCCTCTTTTGCCTCATCTTCTTTCTCTTTCTCCTTCTCCTTCTCCTTCTCCTTCTCTGCCGGTGCCTCTCCTTCCTCCTTCTCCTTCTCCTCCTCCTTCTCTACTTCTTTCCCATTCTTTTCCAGTTTGTCTGCAGGAGCTGGGGTCGCTGCATGCACACATTCACAGAGACGTCACAACAATACCGTGGATCGCGTCCAACTCCCAGCTGCGTCGTCTGCTCTTGGCGTGCGGCGCCCCCTACTGGAGCCAGAAGGGGCGTGCAAGTGTGTGCTTACCTGGCTTGGAGGTGCACGGTGTGTTGCTGTAGCTGGCATCGGGGGTGGGCGTTGCCGTTTTTACGGTCGGGGAGGAGGCCCTGGAGGAGGTTTTGTCCACGCTGACCTCAGGCTTCAGCTCCGGAAGACTCCAGCGCCCGTTGATGTGCTCGAACTCTTGGATCTGGACTCACACCAAACATAATTTCACTCAGTTTTCTCATTCCGCCATAATCTGCCGTCCACCCCTCCCCCCATGCACTGTTTGCCTGGCACGGTACCACAAATTTCCCTCTGCAGAGACAGCAGATTGTGAGCAGGTTTCAACACGTGAACAGAGGTCTGGATAGAATGTGCAATAAAGTAAAGCGTTAAATAAATTATCCCCTAATATTTGACTGTATTAATGAGGACACATTTAAAGCTGATTAGATATCAGACACTCGGTAGTTTGAATCAGGAGGAAACCAAAGCTTTGAGGATGACATTTGGCTGAACTGACTCAAATGTATCCACATCCTTGAATGCAGGAGTCATAAACACTCTTCTGACCTTCTTCTTGACGAGCGACATGACGCCGATGCGAGTGAGGACCGGCTGCCGACACAGGCCTTCCCTCGGCACGCCGTCGGCGAATGTCTCGGCCCCGTCAGCTACCGGCTCGCACAAGTGACGCATAAAGAGAGACACATAAGCTCTGACAAAGGAGAAACGTGAGGAAGGGCGGGACATCGATAAGCGGTTCGTGGAGTGACAACGGGTAGATGAGTGAATTAGAAGGTGAAACTTTGTTGCGTGTGACTCACTTGAACTCTTTCTCCGTCTTTCCCCTGAGGTCTCTTACTAGCCACTGAGAGGAGAAGGCGTCCTGAGATGGCATTCCCCACCGCATCACCGCGTTCAGGAAAGCCTTCCGCTGGCGCGTGTTGAAGCCCAGAACCTATCGGCACGGCGGAAAAATACAACACGGTGTAGATAATCCTGAATGAAACTGGCACGCCGTGAAAACGGCACCGGTCCGCAGAAAAAAGTGCTGCTCTGTTCGAAAAGTATCTGCCTGTTGTTTGTGTTCTGAAAGGCCTTAAGTGAAAATGTCAGGCTTTTCAAAGTTGAAGGTCCATTTTCCTGCAGACGTCCCAGTTATTTTTTAAATTACTCAAGGCCTATTTGAACAGACCCGACTGGCTAATAACGCTAAAATAAACTTTGGACGCGGGTTGGAACAATGCGGGCCATTATAATCATGCCCACCATTATCTGGATGATGAACGAGCTCGGAAGGTTTGGAGTTGTCGGAGGTATAATGGCGAAGCTTTACTGCCATAACCGATTAGAGATTGCTGGAAAAATATCCAGAGTGAAAATTCACGTTAAAAGAAAGCTGACAGATTCCAGTAAGATCACAATAACCTAAAATGAAAACAGAGCTAATTCCAAAGAGATGTACAGACCTCGAGGTTCCCTCCCACTCTGGCCAGGAGAGGAGGCAGAGGTTTGTCCTTCTCATTCCTCAGCTGACGACGCGACTGCCTTCGACCTAAACACAGGAGGGGCACAAAGCAACGCTGCACCATAAATGACAAATATCAGTCAACTCTTGTAGGTTTTGGTTGCATAACTTTTGCGGTCGTACATGGTCTTTGATTACGAGTTCTGTTTTCATCAATGCGAGGTTGGCTAGAATCCAATTAGGGCACAAAATATGAAAATCGTATTCATGTGTTTGCTTCCTGTTGGCGACGTTTCGGGACCACCGATGAGATCCATCGTTAGACCACCCGCTGTGGTCTGTTGCGTGCGGCGTCCAATAAATTTTTCAATGCAATAGTGCCTCCGGCTGGTCGACGCGGGAAGGCTTTTAGAAGGATGGCATCCAGAGGTTTAGCAGCTGCTGACATCAGATGTAACAGAGGTGGTATGTGGCTCAATAAACTAAGATAACACGCAGGACTACACGAGCACACGGGACGAAGGCCTCTGCGTTTGGAGACCGGGTTGTGAAATTTTGCAAAAAAAAGTAAACAAATGAAAAACGACATCCGATAGACTGGACGTTTTTGAACGTGCGATCGATCCCGGCTCGCTCACGGCCTTCACAGTTTTCAATCCCACCGCCGCCACTTTGCCACCTTGTTAGCATGGCAGCTCAGCCTTTCTTTGGCTTTTAGATTTATGCGCCCTTTTATTTCTGTACAGTAAATAGCAATCTATCATTCCCAGAAGTTTCAAATCAACTGTTTGCAGATGTATTTCAACCATGAATTGAAAACTACTGAAATTCTTGGAGCATTTCAAAAGTTTTGACTTTCTGAATTATGTCGTGAATCGGTGGTTTGCATTTTTGGCAATCTGATGCGTTCACGTGTGCCAGGCGAGATCGACCCTCGCCAGAGAACTGCAGTAACTGGATCACTGTCCAACTGTAATTCGGTCCAGGCTTGTGTTGTGATTTGTTACAGCAGCCATCTTTCATTGCTTATGAGGAACTGCGGTTGATACCTCTTTTATCTCTGCTTACCTTCTGGCCTGTCGTCAAAGTCCTCATCCTCCTCCTCCGAGCCCACTGAATACTCGGACTGGTTATCTGAAATGTCAGCGTGCCACTCTGAAACAGCACATGGTGAGGTGTACTGTCAATAGGTCAGGACCGTTCACGTCCATTGTATAAGCCAGATTTCATCAAGAACGGATCAATGTGTCATGTAAGTATGGAAAACTAAGGCTTAATTTGTCTGCTCCTGGGCTAGTGTCCTCAATCAACATTGACAGCCTCTTATTGGACTTGTAGTTGTCGTGCCGTGCCAAAAGGATAAACCCAGGCTCTACCTTGGTCTTCCTGGGCTGCGTCGTTGTAGTTGACAGGCTTGCGGTTCCTCTTGCCTTTGCCCAGTTTACTTGCCAGATCCTCCTGCTGCTGCTCGTAATGATGCCGCAAGAGTTTCTCCCAGTAATCCGGGTCCACGTTCTCCTCCTGTTTGATGATCTCCCGCTCGATCTCTTCAATCTGGGGAGAACGGATGAGATCGCACAGGGTTGGAGAAGACCAGAGGGTTGTCTCGCTGACCGTTTTCGTTCATTAATCCGGATGTATCTCTAATCTGACACACCGACGTGTGTTTGTTATAGTGCTCCCACACGATTCGCTATAAAATTTCGCCGGCCTCACCCGCGGCTCGAGGAGCTGAGTGATGACGGCTGACCAACGGCGGTCTGTGAGGGGGAAAGGGGCGCCCTTGATTTATGTTGTAGCTCACCTCACGCTTCAAACAGGAGACCGGAGGCTACACGCACGTTTACGATCCCCGTAAGACCCGTCCGACTGCTACCTCTCCACAGAACGATGCAGAGGCTGTGCTGTCATTTATAGAGGCTGAGATGAAGGTGATGTTCCTTCATCCAGGAAACGTGGGTGGGACGGGCTCTAATGAGAGCCGCGACCCAGCCCCCCGCTGTCAGAAACAGCCGGCAGGCCACGGAGAGCGAGAACTTGGGAGGCAGGCTGACATTTTGTCATGTGAGCGATCATACTTTTGCATCGATTCGCGCAGTCACACACACACACACACATGCGGTGATCCGTTTGGAGACGTCCACGGATATTATCAGATTTTTTACTATACAAGAGCAACCGCGACAAAATGAATCGAGCAGAATAATTTAACAACGAAATAAGCATTAAAACACAGCAAACCAATGAGGAAGTGACCGACAGGGCCACAAACAGTCAAACGTAGACATACTGTGTCTAATGGGTCTGTCAGACTCCCCCTCCAGCTCAGCAGCAGCTGCAGAACCCTTTTTTTTTTTGCCTTTGGTGTTCTCGTAGAAACACTCTAGATAAACCAATCAGGAAATCCTCCGAGGAAAGCCTTGGCCCGAAGTTCAGAGAGTGGAAAGTGATCAATAAACTCCAGTAAAAGCAGGATATTTAACACGTTGCGTATGACTGAGGGCTTTGGTACACATCCCTTGTTACTTTCTCCAAAATCTTCAATCGTCTTCTCTCTCTTTCCTTCATAACCTGTTTTTTTGTCTCTTACCACCCAAGGAAAGTTTGGTTTTGATCATGATTCCCCCCCCCCTTTCTCCTCCCACCATCGCCTCACCTTGTCTTCCTCTCGGACCATGTACTGGGCCACTTTAAAGGAGCTGAGGTACTCGTTCATGTTCTGGACGTCCGTGTCGTCCGTGGCGTCTTGGCTTCGGTCCAGCAGCCTCTCTATGGCGACGCTGTCGTAGTGGATCACGCTGCCCTCGTCCTCCACTTTATCCCGCGATGAGTTCTTCATACCTGACACGGGTGGAATTAAAAGGATACGAATGATTTCTTCTATTCTGCCAG
>OMNV01020894.1:0-10000 GCA_900303265.1 Brotula barbata | reverse complement strand
ATGATTCTGCTGCACAGCATTCAAATGATTTTGTCAGAGATTCTGCATTCAAATTCTGCCAAAACTCTTAAGCTGGTTGATCTTTCACAGGAATTCACAGTACGGTGAACTTTAACGTCCCACAGGAGTTCCACAGGGTAACATTTTAGAGCCCCTGTTATTCTTCAGTATTCACATTGACACTGAATATTTTATTTTAACACATTATTCACAATCCAATTCATTTGCATTCGTTTATGCTTCTGTCTGATACAAACAATTTGTTGACTTGTTTCTTTTCAATTCCATTGTGTATCTTGTCTGTTGAGCTTTTTTGTGTCTTTTAAATGTTTTTTTTTAGGAAAACTTTCCAGAATCTTGCCAAACTTGTCCAAAGTCCACTAAATAAGTGCCTATCATTTATTTGGCCTGGCAACTGTTTCTATCCTGTCACTTTTCTTCCAGCCAGTATATCAGAAAAGCTTGTCGGCTACTAACACAACACACAATAACTCCAACATCACATTTAATAGCATCAAAAAGCAGAGATTTAAAGGAATCAGTGCCCTCTAGCACTGGAGACAAACTAATCCACAGCACACACAGACACTCAGTGAAGCTCAGTCATGACCAACGCAGCAGGTCCTTAAAGAGACGTAGAACCCTCCAATGGGAAAAATGGAAAAGGAAACAATCAAAACGAAAATAACAGGAAGTCATTCAAATGTTGCCTCACAACTGTTGCTTGGTGTCTCCTTCTGCTGAGTGAGTGTAAATGTGTTCTGCTGCTCTATTGGGGACTCATGACACATGATGGGCCAAAGACAGAGGTCACAATTCCACTGAATCACAATAAAGTCATATTCAAGACCCTCTTTAAGACAACAAGAATGGACACTGGCTTAAGAAAGACGCAGACGAGCTCATATTTTGAAGGGAGGAGGTAGCAGGAGGTGACACACAGTTTGGTAAAAATGCAACAACAGCAAAAAAACAAAAGAAAAATGGTTTGGAAAACTTTGGGAAGATTGCAGAACGTGTCAAGTGTAAAAAGAACAGCTTGAGCTTCTGCTCTGTGGTGGTGTGGTGACTTGACAAGAGACAAACTGTACAGAAATAAGTGTCGCCGCACCGCCGAGGAACGCCGCAGACTGGAGAAGGCTCACGGAACATCAAAATATACGTCAGAGGAAGAGGAAGTTTGAAGAACAAAAGTGGCGGAGAGGACAAAGGGATTACACGGGGGTGACCCGGTGCCTCGGCGAGTTAGAGCGCATATCAAACAACGCAGCAGCATGGGTTCAAATCCGGCCTGTGCCTTCCTGTCTGTCTCTACTGTGACTATCATAATAAAGCATAACTGCCAAAAAAAGGGGATTAAGTGGTGCCGATACTTCTCTGCCAACCGTACGTGTCATACATCTTTAATCACCCCACAAGAGAATGCAGCGAAGATTTACGGTCAACGCGGCTGGATGCTTTTATGAATCACTCGCAGGAAATGCGCAGAGGGCTGCATTTCATGGAAAACAAGAAAACAAGAATGCCGACAACTCACATTTTTGAATGAGAGACAGCGTCGCGGTGTTTTTCTGAAATGATGTCAAAGATGACGGTACCTTTTATGAATGTAGGCCCAAAGTCTGCCAGGCTAGAGTGAAAGGGAAAATGTTGTAGTGGAGACGTACTTGAAGCGGTTGGGGGTGAGGAAGTTCAGCAGGTGGAAAAGCTCCTCCAGGTTGTTCTGCAGAGGAGTTCCAGTCAGCAGCAGCTTGTGGTCGATTTTGTAGTCGTTCAGGCGCCTGAAAAACTGCGAGCGGAATCGAGAAAAGGTTGAATTTCACCGGTGCATCTGCCAATGCTCCTCTGTCACAACAGTTACGGTAACACACGCTGCCAGTTCAAGTACCTTGGACTGGTTGTTCTTTAGACGATGAGCCTCATCCACCACCAGACAGGCCCAGTCAATGGACTTCAGCGACGTCTGGTCGATGGTCACCAACTCGTAGGAGGTCAGCAGCACGTGGAATTTGATAGGCGCCTCTCTCTGCAGGAAGGAAAGAGAAGAGAAAGAGAGATAAAGGAGGTTATTCACAGATGAAGTACACATATCCTGTCGTACCACGTCTCAATACATATTCCCTGTGGATCTACTTACTCAGTATAACAGAGAATGTAGTCAGACAGTAGAAAAAAGTTGGCAGTGTTTTAATGCTTAGGGGTGCGAAGTGAATAATTTTGCAACTGTGAACCAAAGTGTTGCACATGCTTGGAAATGTTTTGTGGGAACACGCATAATGTTGGCAAAAGCGCTACGCAGAGATCAAAGGAATTCATTTTTTCCCCATGTCCCTTCAGGCGTCGGTTTGAATGTAAACGATAAGACACCGGCTGATCCTTCAGCAAACACATCCAAAGATGTGGTGGGATGTCCCTTTCATCTCCCTCACCCTCCTTTCCAAGCCCTCCCTCTCTGCTCACCCTCAGTTTGAAGGCTTTCTTTCCTCCCTTGACGGCGGTGTCGTCGAAGGAGAACTCGTTCTCCCTGATGATGGCTCGGCTGTCTTTGTCCCCCGTGTACGTCACCACGTAGAAGTCAGGAGCCCACATCTCGAATTCCCTCTCCCAGTTGATGATGGTGGATAACGGGGCGCTGACCAGGAACGGGCCCTTGGTGTGACCCTGAGGGATGGAGGAGGGAAAAATTCTGTCTCAGACTCAAACAACAACAGCGAGGGAGAGCGACACCACGGAGAAGCTTTATACCTCTTTGAAGAGTGAGTAGAGGAAGACGATGGTCTGGATGGTTTTACCCAATCCCATCTCATCCGCCAGGATGGTGTCGGTACCCTGAGCCCAAGAAAACCGCAGCCAATTCAGACCCTCCAGCTGGTAGAGGTGCAGCGTCCCGCCTGTCGATGTGACAAAATCCGGCTGCTCCTCGTACTTTATTGTTGGCTGGTGGATGAAGATGTAGCGAGTGAGGAGGAGAGATGCAGCTCATTAGTGCGGGATGAAGACAATAATCAGCGGACAACATTAGAAATCTTATAGCATCGTATACAGCATCTGTGCCGGTGGAGAAGCCCATCGTGGAGAATCCCTCCCAAAATGATGTCATCACCGTAAATAGGATATCAGCATCACGAAGCTTCATTGGATGATGTGTTAAAATAATCACCGTGATATTCATGGTCAATAATGTTCATTTCACCTATTCTCACAGATATATGAACACAGTTTTCATAGATATCACACAGAAACACCGTTTATTTCCTGTCATTTCCTTTTTATATACCTTTGTTGTATAACCCATCCGTTAGGATTAGGTGGAATCTTTCACCTTTAACCTATGACCAGTTCAACTCACATCAGTAACCGGTGAGGCTGGAGACTCATCGTCATCCTCCTGGTTCTTGCTCCTCATTTTCCTGGGTTTGTCAGAGTCCTCCTTCATGATGTTGTCCCTGTGGGGCGACACGCGTACAGCTCTGTTCGTCCGTCGGGCAGGAAAGTAAACAAACAAGTAATAGATCGGCGTGTGTGTGCACGTGAAATATATTCCCTGCAGCTCCTACCTGTGTCTCCAGTAGTTGGCCTTGTAAATTGCAAAGTCAGGAATCTCCAGGTCGTCTCTCTCCCACGTGCACTGGTCGTAGGTCAGGTCTCTCCACTTGACCAGGTAGTGATACGTCCCCTTCTTATCCACACTGAGTCACACACAGGAAATAAGCCTCAATCACGCAGAGCTACACCTGTGTGTTTGAGTTCGGTTTAAAACGCCGGACCGTGATCACGCTCACGGGCAGAGATCCTTACCTGTGGTTGATGATGCGGTGGATCATCATCCACTCGGGCTTGATGCCATATTTGTAGTACTTGTCTTCCAGGATGGCGTACTGGGGATCCTTGGCCCTCCTTTTCTCACTCTTTCCCACTCCGTTCTCGTCCTCTCCCCCCGACCCGTAGTCCAAGCTGGGGGGTTCGTCCATGTCCGTCTTCCTCTGGTAGTTCCTGTACATGACTGAATGGAAGATCTCCAACTAGAGGGATGGAGGAAAGGAAGGGAGATGAAGGAGAGGAAGACCAGCTGCACTTTTGATCAACAGCTGACGTCTTGGTTTTCTTTTTCACCTGCAGCTCAGTGATCCATGTACAGTGCCAGAATGACTGCGCGGTCAACTTGACAAAGAACTCCCTCTCGGCCCTGCCCTTCATCGGTGGCGGTGGGGGGGCGTCAGGCGGGGCATCGGGAGCGGGAGGCACAGGAATGGGTGATGGAGGCTCACCCCATCGCCAGTGGAGTATTTTCTGGACCCGTCCTTTGATTGGTGGACACTGGTGATGAAATGAGGTCATGATTAAGCTTGACTTATTAAATATGATGACTTTATGTCTGCGTGACATCTTTTGACTTCTGATCCAGCCACTTCCTGTTGTTTCCAGTAAGATTAGAGTCGCTACGTAGGATTGTCAGTGCCACTAGTTCCATTCTTGGAAAATTTAAGGTGCTAGATCAGGGGGTTTAATCCATTTTGGCACATTTTGAACCTCCGTCCTGACACAGACTCAACCTGTGGCTATCTGGAGCTGATATTAGTTTTTTCTCACCCATTGTTTTTTTTTTATATTGTGAGACACAGAGAATTTATTTCCCAACGGGGATTTCTTCTTTTTTTTTCTTCTGAAGTCATTGTCACAAAGCACCTGCAGTACCTGAACAGACCACCAGGGTGCCTACGACTGAAAGCCCCTGATTTAAAATCCATCAAATATCTATAAACGCCCCATAAATGCGAAATCTGTTAGCTGATTCGTCTGTGCTAGTACCTGTGCCTGTTCTATAGAACTAGATGGAGATGTTACACAGCATCTGTCACACTTTATCTGATATAAATAGCAATGAGGCAAATAAGAACAGAGTAACTAACCGTGCATCGTGGACACAGCCACTCTCCATTGGGAATTTCAGGCAACGGAGGGTTTAGACAGTGGATGTGGTAGGACGAGGTGCAGGTGTCGCAACACAACAGTTCACCTCCATCTTTACACACTCGGCAGAATTCCATATGGTCATCTTCCTCCTCCTCCGCCCCAGTGTGCACTCCCACGCCGACCTCTGATATCACTCTGTCCTCACTGTCCTCCTCAAAGTCCTCAAAATCCTCATCCTTGGCTTCCCACTGGATTCCCTCTTTTTCCTGAGGGAGAGACAAAAGATAGCAGCAGATTCCTGAAAATCCTAAATACTTGAATATTATGAACTTGCGCAGAAGTGAGCAGTGAGGCGTTAAATAACTACTTTGGATGCTCTGCTAAACTGATGTGCTGAGTAGCAGTCGGGGCTGGGGGGACTAAACCACACAGCTGGAGGGATTTTCCTCAATGTGCACAATACACAGTGGATCTTATTTGTCCTTCAAGCTGCCTGCTCAAGTTATCCCAACAAACACAGCAGCCTGATCAGGGCTACACCCTCCCACTAATGTTCTACGAGGAGCACCAAATCCTTTATGAAAACAGACGATGAGGGCAAAGTGTGTATTCAAGAAAAAAAACAAGTTGAAGGAAGCTAAGGACGATGTCCACATCTGGGGACTTCATCACATATTGTCAAGCTGGAGGGTTTTCACTGCAGCGTGGCATCTTGGAGCTGAGGGGCCCAGTGTGTGGGATAGACAGGTGACCAAATGGACCCACTCTGGCTCTTGACACGTTGGACAGTCAATGAGGACAGCTGTGGGCAGAGTTGCATGTGTTGCTCTGCCGCCTGTTTGTAATTCCAGTATCCATGGCAACGACGATTGTAGTTTTGTCAGGCTACGTCCGAAATTCAATCTGTCCCCACACAAAACATGGAGAATTCCACTCGGACTCGACCTCAGGAAACAAACTTGCAAACTTATCCCGATTGGTCCAACTGTAACAGCAGTTTAACCAGCCGTCTCTCCGGAGTCCATGGGGAATAATTCTACGTTTGTTGACAGGGATCGCAGGAATAAAAAAACAATTGAGTTAACTATGTATCTGTAACCTAAAAACGGAAAAAAAACCCTTAGCTCATCTCTACTCAGGTGACTCTTTTTGTCTCGCCAAGATTTAGTCTATATATAGTCGCTATCTGTGCACAGCCATCTCTGCGGTGCATCTCATGTGACCGCCTTGAGATTTGTAATGCATTTACAAAGTCTCTGTTCATCTCCTTCTTCCACTCAAACTGAACTCTTTCAAGGTTTCCCAAGCAGCCATATTGCTCAGAGATAACTGTGAATACTGACACAAAGCACCAACAGGATCCACTTTTGAGATCATTGGGCTACTCACACAGTGCGGGCAGCTCCACTTGCCCTCGGGAGCCTTGTCCAGCTCAGGCTCAAGGCAAACAAGGTGGTAGGCCCTGGGACAAGTGTCACACAGGATGATCTCCCCGCCCTGCTGACACACCTCACAGTAGTCCTGATGGTCGGTTTCATAGCCGTCCACGTCCTCTTCGCCTGTGACTGAAGAGACAAACAGGTAAACAGCCGATAAATCAATGAACCGTATGAGTATAATGAGGAACATTCACAGGGCCACTATCAAAGTAAAAAAAAGAAGAGGAAAACGGACTGAACTAACCGTATAACGTCTAACATACAGTATATATATATAATATACATATTATAAGCGTTTACTTTTCTTCTTCTTCTTGGCAGGCCGTCCCCGCTTGTTCTTCTTAGCACGACCGGAGCTGTCAGAGCGAACCGAGGAGCTGTGAACGCTGGAGTCCTCCTGCTCGGACTCCTCATCATCGATCTCATCACTCTGAAAAAGAATTCAACAAATAACCATTCACCATATGAATTGTACAGGGGTTTATAAATGATAGAAAGCATCAATCTAACTCCATCCTGATACTTACAGAGTAACTCTTTTTCCTCTTAGCACCTAAGACCCCCAGCTTGATACGGATGGGTGCCATCTTTTTAGACTTGGCCATGGCTGCAGCCTTTTTCTTGTCAGGAACCCGAGGACTTTTACTGCGTTTCTTAAAGCCTGGACCTGGACAAATATCATTGGTACAAAGTATTTCATGTTACACTAATGACCAAAATAACAGAGAGGTGAACTATGTAGCATATTAGCAACATTGTCAATTATGTGTTCAGTACACTTGCCATGAGGCTGTTATATCACCTGTCACTCAAAGTCCCCGTGGTCCAGAATCATATTCTAAACTTTTCTAAACTATTTCAGTAATCTATCCAACATAATATCACTAAAATCTATGAAAAGACGGGAGAACATTTTAGGCTACATTAGCTTTGCTGCATGTGAAAACTGATGTTCATCGACACTTCGAAAAACTTCAGGACATCACGCACTGACCTTTGCCCTCTTTAGTCTTGGCTTTCCGAATCGGTGGTGGCTGCGGTGGAGGATCGGGGGAGGCGCATGCTGCAGAGACCTGCTCAGCGACAGCGATGGCAGCAGCTGCGGCAGCAGCTGCAACAGCAGCAGCATTGCCCTTGAAGGGGTTGTTAGAGCTGAACTCCCTCCACTTGGCCCCCAGGATGGTCATCATCTTGGACATGGGGATCTTAGGGTTCTTCTTCGCTATCATTGGCCTGGCAGGGAGAGATGAGGGTCAATCTCAATTTATTGTTTGAGACGAAAGAAATCAAAAAGAAAAAAAACGAATCATTTTGAATGGACTCCCTGAATTATGAGGCTCTCAAACAAAAGTCCACAGTCTCGTATGTTATGAGCTAATCAACAACGAGTGAGTCGAGTCAGAGCTCTATTTTGTGAAGATGACTTATAAGTAAGTCACTGCTGGGATTCAAACCAAAGATCTCCTGTTTACTAGACAGGCGCTTTCACCAACTGAGCCACAGCAGAACCTCTACTGGAATTCCATCTGTTGTCACATTTGGCGAGCAAAATAGCTCCTCGTGTTATTGTTCTTGCAGTCCAAACATACCGCATAATGTGCATAGCTCCGCTGTGGAGAAAACACGCGTGATGTGAAATGTAGTGTCTACAGTAAGAGCAACCTTGACCTTGACCTCACGATACCCATATCAGGAGCCCTTAAATCAGCATCTATCATCTGACTTTCTCACAACAATCAGACGTTAAATGTAGGCTGGATCATTTAGACTCCATCCATCCTAATCCTGAGGTATCTATCGGTTAAAGCTGCATTTCTATCCAGGATAATTGTCTCCGTATTCTTCAACTGCACGTGGCTTTGCAGTGGCTAAGTGTCGATAATGAGGGATTTGGAAACGTTAATCAATTCCCAAGCTTCTTCTCCTCTTCCTTAAAACCATCGTTCGGTTACCGCGCACAGCTGCATAATTAAGACCGATTAAAATTTGCGGCGGGCGAGAGCAACTCTGCGTGCCGCCGCGATTCCAACGCGACAGGAGGACAGAGGAGCTCGTGAATAAATACCTCATGAACTGGCTGAAGGCTTTGTAGTTGGTGAGCTCCCTGTAGTCTTCCTCTGTGAAGGTATGATCAACATCCTCCAAACCCCACTCCCTCGCCAGCTGGGCTGAGGTCTTCTGCTCTATCGGTTGCTGTGAAGACAACGGTGCCCGACTTGTCAAAAACACTCGGCGCGGCCGATTGAAGTGCAGCGTGACCCGTCCCTCTTTACCTTTGTTGTTTCCTCCTGGCTGCTGTCTCTGTCCACGTCGTCCTTTTTCTTCTTCCTGGTTTTCTTCTCCTTCCTTTCTTTGTGTTTCTTCTTCTTCTTTTTCTCAGCCGATCCGTAATCGCTGGCAGCGCTGTCTGAGTTGTCTCCATAGTCTCTTTCTCTGTCTGAGTCTCTATCTACATCACTGTCCTGAACGGGCAAAAGTGAAAAGAGAAGACAAGGAGACGGAGTCAAACGTGAAGGCGGCAAAACATACCGTAGAAAAATGCAAAATCGAGACTTACAATCTTCTTGCGTTTTTTTGCTTTGACCGGTTTTCCCTCTTTGTTCTTCTTCTTTGTGTCCTTCTTTTTCTTGGGCCGTCCTTTCTTCCTTATCGGGACAATGTCCCTGTCTGAGGTCTCCTCTTCGTCTGGGAAGAAACGCAGATGAAGAACAGATGAAGAATAAGACAGTAGACTGCTGCAGCTATCAGAATCAGGCAAACCGTAAGAACGTCCAAGAACTGAAGCGTGCGACAAAAGCTGCGGCGTGACATCACCGACCTCTGACCGTGACTGAATCACAACCGAATTAGTTTCACTACATTCGGGTGTTTTTAAGTGGATTTGACAGTTGTGATTCCACACAAAGTGCAGGAAAACATGGTAAATGCAATAAGGTGCGCTAACAATAACCAATTATTATGGTCCTAATACGTGAAACAAAGTGATGTAACATCACACGGATCCTACGATAGTTTGTCATTTGGACAGGAGTTTGTCTGTCTGTCTGCCTTCACGGGTACGATGGACCTCCATACGCCTTCAGCTGACTAGTAAGCGTTCCTTCCCCAGAAACAGAGCTTCAGATTCAGCATAAACAGAGCAAGAACGACTTTGAGGCTGATAAACACGTCAATTAAGTCATGAATAAAAGTCAGATTTACACAAAATTTACACGACCGCAAAAAAATAACTAAAGGTAACAAATCGGGCACGACTTTGTTGCGTGAGACCTTATGATAGTAATAGTTGTTACGTAGTTTTGGTTTTGCTTCAGACCCAATTTGCCTTGCAAATAACCCAAAATAAATCAAAAACTACATTAAAAATATCAAAACCTACGATGTTTCTTAGATATAAGGCCAATTTGTTGCTCGTGCCTTTAATTCGGGCCATGAATCATTTACACGCACTCATCGCTTTCAGTTTTGCATCATACAGTCAAATAAAGTCTAACATGTCTCCGTATGGCCGAAGTCCAGCATTTAGAAGTAGAAGTTCATTTTCAAAATCAGAAACACAACACTGCATCCCGGCTGCGATGGAAACGCATGATGGAGAAAAGTGAAAACATCAGGCCAGATGTTCTTCGTGGTGCAATATCACAAAT
>OMNV01020888.1:1923-19094 GCA_900303265.1 Brotula barbata | reverse complement strand
GTGTATCTCTGTTTGTCTCTTTGTGTTCCTGTGTATCTCTGCATGTCTCTTCGTGTCCCTGTGTATCTATGTGTGTCTCTGCGTGTCTCTTTGTGTCCCTGTGTATCTCTGCATGTCTCTTTGTGTCCCTGTGTATCTCTGCATGTCTCTTCGTGTCCCTGTGTATCTCTGTGTATCTATGTGTATCTCTTTGCATCCCTGTGTGTCTCTGCATGTCTCTTTGTGTCCCTGTGTATCTCTGCATGTCTCTTTGTGTCCCTGTGTATCTCTGTTTGTCTCTTTGTGTCCCTGTGTGTCTCTGTTTGTCTCTTCGTGTCCCTGTGTGTCTCTGTTTGTCTCTTTGTGTCCCTGTGTATCTCTGTTTGTCTCTTTGTGTCCCTGTGTATCTCTGTGTCTCTTTGCGTCCCTGTGTATCTCTGTGTATCTCTTTGCATCCCTGTGTATCTCTGCATGTCTCTTCGTGTCCCCGTGTGTCTCCCAGCTGGAGGCTTGGTCCGATGAACCTCCTGGTGAGTCGGGCTCACCTGATGCTGCAGTCAAAGTTCACTTTTTCTTGTTGATCCTCTGTCTCCTCTGTCTCCTCTGTCTCCTCATGTCCATGTTTGTCCCCCACCCCCTTACCTTCCGCTGCTCTAAAATGAACGCCGTGCGCCTCTTCCTCCCTCTGGTTCCTCCTCCTCCTCATCCTCCTCTCGTAGCTCCGCACCTTGCCGTCCATCTCGCGGACCTTCTGCCGCAGGGCCTCCTTCTCCCTGCGGCCCTCCTGCTCCACCTGGGCCCGCAGCGCCGCGAATCCCTCGTCCACCAGCTTGCAGATCTCCGCCACGGCCGAATTGGCCAGAATCTCGATGATGGAGGCGATCTGAGCCTGAAAACCCACGCAGTCCGCCGCCATCATCCCGCACGGACACGCGCCGCGGGGCCCGCACGGAGGAGCAGCACCGCCGAACGCCGCAGATTCTCGGCGTGGGATCCGATACCGCCGTCCGCCGCCGCCGATCACATCAGAGGTTCTGCTGCTGCGAGAGTCGCCTGCTGATGACGTCACGTCGCCAGCATCGTTTGACTGTCGCGCCGTGCAAATGAAGCCAAACGGAGAAGAGGAGATGATAATAAACATAACAAACAATAAAGTCATAAAATAACGCCAGAACATACAACAGTAAAATAACGCCCGGAAATAACGATAAAATAACGCCCGGAAATACAACAGTAAAATAACGCCAGAAAATATAACAATAAAATAACGCCCGGAAATAACAATAAAATAACGCCCGGAAATACAACAGTAAAATAACGCCCGAAAATATAACAATAAAATAACGCCAGAAAATATAACAATAAAATAACGCCAGGAAATACAACAGTAAAATAACGCCAGAAAATATGATGATAAAATAATGTAGCATTATGGGTATTTCTAAAAAAAAAGAACAAAAACATAAGAAATAATAAAAACTATGAAATAAAAATCCCCCAAGAAGAATAAACACTTAAGATTATATTTTTTTTTTAAAAACACAGAGCAATCAATAAAACACTGTATTTATTCATTTTTATTCATCATTCATTTATTCATGTATATTACGAAAACTTCCTCAACACTAAACATTATGTCAAAGGAGGAAAATATTGATGTTTTGTATGTATATATACTTAAATTATTAGTTTTAAACGGTGAAAATATTGAAACAGAACAATAAAATACGATAAGATAAGATACGATAAGATAAGATACATTTTTTTTGACATTTCTACTTTACTATGGTAGATACAGTATAGAGACAGGAAGGACAATCAGCAAAGGACAATGGTCAGAATCGAACCTGTGCTCTTCCAGGTGCCCCTATGGTTTTTAATTCAAAATACTAAATATTTCAGAATCTAATCTAGACGTTATGGGCTTTAATGCCGTTTAGACATGGTGCTGTGGATTAATAATGTGAGAAATTCTGATAAAACAATCCAAAATCCTTTTAATAACTTTGAATTGATAACCTTATAGTAAATTATAGAACCAATGAACTTCTCCATGTTTAAGAGGTTGAATCTCAGAACACTGCTGCTACAAATATCATAACAATGACAAACAGACATCGAATTAGATGAGACCTGAATAAAAACATTCAACCTTTGGAATCTTCATATTGGTGATGCTGTTGTATCGTCTCTCTCTCTCTCTCTCTCTCTCTCTCTCTGTGTGTGTGTTACTCCCCAATGTCAACGCTCTTGTGTTGGCGTTGGCGTTGGTTCCCCAGCAGGGAGGAGCTCTTGCCACACTTGGTGCAGCCGTATGGTCTCTCCATGCTGTCAGGCTGCAGGCCTGCGACCAGTGTTTCCTCCAGGGAGAGCAGCTGTGGCCTCTCCCCCCACATGGACACTCATGTGTCTCATTCATGTGGCTGGAGGCAGAGAAAAGTGTCACACTCTGGGTGCAGCTGTATGGTTTCTCTCCATCCATCCATCCATCCATCCATCCATCTATCTATCTATCTATCTATCTATCATCTGGACCCTGTTGGGCTTTGAGCTGGTGTGGTTGGAGCAAAGGCTTCATGCAGAGATGGCAAGGGTAAATCCTCTCCAACGCAGGGCCTCTGGTGGACCAACAGCCGATGGGCCTCTGGTGGACCAACAGCCGATGGGCCTCTGGTGGGGTTCAGCACCGTGACCTCAGGCACACAGTACGTTAATGAAAGCGGTTCCAGTCATTACGGTGGTATGTGGTCACAGAGGGACAGTTTTATCATACAGAAGGTTGTTTATCATAAATGACAGCACAGACTCAGACACAGCATCCCGTCTTACTCTCCACCCTCCCACTCGCTCTTTAGTTTGTTGGTAATTCTCACTTCATGATCCTCTCACACTGACGCAGCGGATCATAAATATATTACATATTACACATATTTTACATATTACATACCTTCGCCAGGCAGAGGAGTTTGTTCACTGGCAGGCTGCTGTCCCTGTCCTGCTCCACGGACAGACTCAGGAAGTCTTCTGTCCCCCAGGCCAAACCCCAGTACAACTCTTCGATCGATCCATATCGATGATGTCAGGCGGAGCGACAGCCGTCACACAGGGAACCAACAGGGACACTATCTGTCCATTATTTCCAGCCCTGGAGCCGTACTCATGGATGACCCAGATACCTGTCAGTAACCATTTGCTGCTTCCATTTGAAGATTTGAAACATGTTTAGTGAGAATATTTGTTATCTTTTAATGTATGTTACAAAATCTACCTTGTCCTGCCAGGAACAAGAGATAAATAGACGTCTAACAAAGTGCACACTAACAACCTTAGTCCGATGGTTTAAATTGACCCAAACTGTTCTGTAAAACGTTATCTTCTTTATAACTCACACAGCTGAAAGGACTTTGAAAAGAGCAGATTTCCACGAAGAGTGTCGCGGGTTGCAAAAGTGTGTACGTGTAGAACATTTTATAGGTGTTTTGGTATCACAACAAGGACGACACACAGAGGATCGCACACTTTCACTGTCCTTCATTAAAATAACACAGAACACAGGCACACTGACATCACCAGAAACTCTCCACTCCTCCGTCCCCGTGTTACACCGATATGCCACTAACCCACGTTGCAGCGTGACGACGCAGCATTGAGATTTACCACAAACACAGTTCAAAGTTCACAGGTCCACAAACTCCGACAGTCAACAACAACAACAGGAGCAAATCCGAAGTAAAACAACTTCTTCATCGCCACTTTCAGCCGTGACTCACTTTAAGTCAGCGGATCCAGCGGACGGGGTACGGCGTGATGACATACTTCACCAAACAATAATCCAAGGTCAAAACGCTCCATTTGAGCTACGAAGGTGCTGAATGAGTCCTCACTCAGGGAGAAGGTTTCTTTTTTTGCCCCCCAGCTTGGTACGGATCCATTCTGTACATGGTGGAACGGTTTGACATCTTTATTCAGGGTATCCATGTCACTACTAAGACCTCCGTCAGAGCCAGCAGGGTGCCTCCGACGTTCATTCTGAAAGTGGATCTTGATTGATGATCAATACTCGATAGTCTTTTGTCATGTGTGTACACTCTAAGTATACGTGTCCCTCCGTCTGAGTGTTTGAAGTGCTGTGGTGCGGACGGGTGAGTGGAACGCTCCACTCGTCACACGCGGCTGCTTGGTTTTTCACAAACACGTCAAAAAGCGGCGGGAGAGTAACGCTGTCAAACACAAACAGAGTTTTTTTTGTCTCCGTGAGCTGTCCACACGTTCGGCTTATCGTTTGTGCGTTTGACACATCTCGACTCAAAGACACCTGAAATGTGCTTCCTGATAACGACACGTGTATTTTCATCACATACGCATCCTTCATCCAGAGGCCACAACGCAAAGACTCGGGATGACGGCTGCTGTTACAGTTCACAGCAGCAGAGGCTTCTATCCAAAGCGGCGAACACATGAGAAATACAACGACACGACTGTTCTTGGATCAGTGGTCGTTCTGCCATCTTAGCACATTTGTTGATTAACATGAAAGCTTGTGTTGTTGCATCGGGCTGAGTTAGCTACTGAGGCTAACGTGGGAAATAAGAGTCCTTCCATTTAGACTGGCCTCTGGTCGTGGTCAGGGGGGTGACTGAAGGGTCCCGATAAACCACACTGGAATGTTCCATTTTTGAGTAAGACGGCGTCTAGTTCGACAGCTGACAAAGTCGCGGGGTCGTGGTAGACGGGTCAGCCGACGGCGTGCCGGGTCGGACCCACTGCCTCGGTTCAGGTGTGCGATGTAACTTTGTTCTGTTGAAAGTTGCGCTCCCAGTTTCATGGTTACATATGAAGAGTGTGTGACCTTCGCCCTGACCTGAACTCTCACCAAGGAAAGAACGCGACAAGATTTTTATTCTCCTTGAATCTGTATGATGAGACGCAGCAAACAAACTCTTGAATCT
Source organism: Brotula barbata (assembly GCA_900303265.1). Classification (NCBI taxonomy): domain Eukaryota; kingdom Metazoa; phylum Chordata; class Actinopteri; order Ophidiiformes; family Ophidiidae; genus Brotula; species Brotula barbata. Next base: position 14,166 of record OMNV01020888.1, on the reverse strand, counting down.
CTTCTGCTGAGAATGTGTCACGCTCGTGTAAATCCAGGTGATAAACGGTAACAGGAGTCACTGTTCCTGCAGAATAATCTTGATTTTTTTTAAAAACCGAGACGTTGATGTTAAAGGATGAACCGTGCGGCTCGGGCTGATCGGGGTTGAGGACTGATGCGGTCCGGATTTGGAACGCCCGATGAGGAGGACGAACGCCATCTGGTCTACTTGGCTGCGTGCAGGGCCTGGTGCCTGATGAGGTTGCTGAGAAAGGAGAAGTTCTTGCCACATTTGGAGCAGTGGAACTTTTTCTCTCCCGTGTGGACGCTCTGATGGACCTTCAGGTTGGTGGAGGTGGAGAACTGCTTCCCGCAGTGGGGGCAGGGGAAGGGGCGCTCCCCCGTGTGCACCATCTGGTGGCGCTTCAGGCTGCAGAACTGGCCGAAGCTCTTCCCGCACTGGACGCACTGGTACGGTTTCTCGCCCGTGTGGACGCGCTCGTGGATCCGCAGCTGGCACTGGTGAGCGTAGCGGCGAGAACAGAACATGCAGGCGTACGGGAGGCAGAGCTGCTGCTGCTGCTGAGGAGGGGACGGACCCGGCCCGGACTCCAAAATCTGACTGGTCGACGGACGAAATTGGCTCTGATTGGCAGACAGCGAATGAGCAACGAGGCCAGACCAAAGGGGCGGAGTCTGCTGAGTCTCTGCCGCCACCGAGGAATTAATAAAGGAAGAGCGACAGTGACTGTAAGATCCACCACCATCGAACATCACCTCACCAGACGTGTCCGGGATTTTAACACACAGGAGGGACTTATACGGCGATGGAGCCTCACCAAACGGGGTCACCGAGGGGTCCAGAGCCCCCCCGTCACCGCCCTGCACGCCCGTCAACACGTCACCACAGTCGTCCTCCACGTTCTGCGGCAACGCGTCGATCGCCATGAGCTCGATGTCAGAAGCGGACCGCTCTGGATTCGAGTCGCTCTGGGACGTTTTGGGAGCGGCGTCATAGCCGGAGGAGAGGTTTGTGCTTATTTGGATAAAAGGCAACGTTGACGATGACAAAGAGTTTCCTGGAATGGTTTCTGCAGCGTACGCCGAACACGCCGGGCGCTCCACGGCCTCCGGCTCACGGCTCGCTCGCAGAGTTGGAGAGGAACTTCGTTTCACGGGAGCTTCCGCTGCGTTCAAAGCACCTGAAGGACAAACAAACACAACGTGAACGTTCCATCAAATCCGATCTACCGACTGCATTTCAGTCCTCCGGGAACGTAGAGCAGAGTGATACCTCCGGCCTCGGCCAGCTTCTCCTCTTTGTCCTGACAACTGCTCCCGTTTCTCCGATTTCCTGGAACCTGGAAGAGGAGGGAGGAGTTTAGCTAACGGGAGGAAACACTATCGCACCGTAAATGAGACTTTGTGGCGTGTGGAGGGTTCAGAACTACAGAGAACTTTTATAAAAATCCAAGGAGGAGAACAGAAAATCACACACAGACGAGACGAGTTCCAAACGAGGAGAACAAGGACGAGGCTGAAAAGTGAAATGAAATCAAACTGACAGCACGGAGAGATAATATCTACAAATGATCTACAAACTCTGGTCTGTCAGACGTGTGCACGTCGATAATGGTTTAAAAAAGATAAGACGTGAATCAAGAATCATATACTTTAAAAAACTAAACACTAGAATAACGTGCAGTAACCAAGTTCAATCCAAATGTTTGTTCCTGAAACATTTTCAAGGTTTCGTTTTAATAAACACATGACAGGTGGACTTCAGGTCTGAAACCAAACAGCAAACTTCTAACGGATTAAATAGAACAAAAGACAGAATCCTGTGGAAAAATATGATTTATTAGCATATTCACACTTCAGCACACCTTTGAGAAGTTCAACCATGAATTTATGAATCTTAAAAGTATGGAAATCATACCTGAAATGTTCATTTTCCAAACAAAGTGTTGTTGTTGGTTCTTTAGCCAAACCAGATTGAATGAATAAAGTAAAAACAGCAGAGAGAGCCCGGAGCGTCCCAAACCTGCTGCTGTAACGTTATCAGCATCATATCAAAGGGCGACCACTCGTCCACGTCAGGACGTTTTACTCCTCAGAGCAGCAAACACAGTCCTCCACAAAGGAGCAAACCCCCACAGGAGGGGGATGAAACTGCAGCCTCCCACCGGACTATGAAGCACACGATCGTTACAACAAGACTGCTCTTCACGCGGCGCTACACCGTGACGCTTTGACGTCATTTTAGTCATTCGTTCGTTTCCCAAAACGTTTCATGAGCTCACGGTCTCGTTGGGAAACTTTCCCTTTTCATTTCTGAGCAGCAATGCTACACAAATTTCATCAGACCGGAATTTGAGACTGCTTTTCCAGATATGTAACTTTACGACCCCAAAAAAAGGTCACAAAGGTTCGGCGTGCGTCAGACGAGGTAGGCGTGAGAGCATCAGAGGACACGGACAGAATGAAGACCGTTCAATTTCACTCTGGTCTTAACATCTGCGAAGGCTTCAACCGACGCCAGGGTCACTGTGACAGAATTTACATGTTTTTTGCATGACATCGATGTTTTGCCTTAATCCAGTGACATCGTTAACGAAACACACTGCTCATCTACGGCGCCCGGAGGAGGCCGGCATTGACTGAAGCGACTCATTTGTGTATTCATCACCAATTCAAAACCCTTCTATACTGTAAAATGATTAACCTTCTGCTTGTTTTCATGATGTTATTGTTGCGTTTGCCTTTTATTTTACCATCAGCAGTGTAAAGTAAACAACCGGATAAAGAAACCCGATGCAAAAATGACACGGAGCCACTTTATGTGCTCGGATATCTTGTCTTGTCTCGTTCCATCTCTGCGTGTACTTTCTTGTCTGTTTTTCAGTGGGATCTACAAATGAGTCACTGACATTACAAAATCATAAATGTGTAAATGTGGTGGGATTAATAAAACCGCTAACTTACACCCGAAAGAACTAAAACACACAAAACTATGATTTAACATGGTAATCCGTTAGAAAAATACAAACTCTTCGCACCAAGGCCGCCCCCTGCTGCTGGAGTATTCAGAAAAAGTTGTTCATCACCATATTGGGGGAAACAAACATCACGCGGCCACGTTGACAGTAGAGTGATGGAACCTTTGTACTATGTTGATCTATTTTCTTCCATAATCACCAATGATGACATTAAGGGTCCTTATCGACCTGTCACTCAGTAGAGGGTGTGTTTACCCACGCAGCAGCGACACTAAGTCACTGGAGCACAATTCTAAACGGGTATGACCTCACAGAGGGCAAAGGGCGTGAGAGAGACACGTGACCCTTCTTAATGTCCACGCTTCATCACGGGGGGCCGACGGTGTGACGTGAACAAACCCGCCGGAGTGGAATCGTGGCGTGCGCGGCCCTGCTGTTGATCTACATCCTACAAAGTAACGGAGATGGACAGGAAGGGCGGGCCTCCATTACTGACGTGTTGCTGACGGTCGTTACATTATTCGGGGCTGCGGATGTTTTGGCATTTCAATTTAGAGAAAGAACAGCTGATACGTGAATACTTCAAGCGGCGCTGAGGGGCCAGCCTTACGGCGGACGCTGTACGTCAGACCATACATGAAACATGACATCATCAATGACAACGTGTTACTGTTCCCCACACCCACAGTCTGACATGGAGGCAGGGAATCCCACGGTCTGCAGCCAATAGGAAGGATTCATGTCACCCCTCATCCAGAGTGGACATGGTTGTTAACCGTTATTTGGGTTGTACTCGTAGTAAGGGGCGGGGTCAGACAGAACGACATCATTTCAGTGTCATGTCCTACGAACCGACCGATCGCATCCTTGTCGTCAGACTATGGATGGGGAACAATAACAGATTTCTTTTTCCTCATTAACAAGTTGTTGTTTTTTTGCACTTAGGAGGACGTCGAGTGGTCCGAGGAGGAAACACGGACCCTGATCTCAGGGTCTCAGGGTCTCAGGGTCTGTGAAGGGTCAGTGTTGTATCTTCTGGTGTCTCTTGAGGTTGCTGGGGTGGGAGAAGCGGCGATCGCACACAGAGCACTTGAAGGGTCTCTCTCCGGTGTGGACGTTTTGGTGGATGTCCAGCTGACTCTGACAAACGAAGCTCTTCCCGCAGATTTCGCAGACGTACGGTTTTTCCCTGGTGTGCCTCGCCATGTGCTTCTGCAGGTCGGCCTGCAGGAAGAAGCGCTTGGGGCAGCTGGTGCAGCCGTACGGCCGCTCCGTGTTCACGGCGTGGAAATGAGCAATCTGGCTGCTGGAGTAAGAAAAAGGCTTCGAGGTTGAATGTGTGAAGGGTTTGTGGTAGTTTGGGTGGTTCTGTTGGGTGAAGGGGCGGTGCAGGGCGATGCTGGCTGAGTTTGGGGTCTTTCCGTTCGAATCCACCTTCATACAGGAGGTCATTTGAGAGGGAGCTAAGCCACCGGACGTTCCTGGTGCATTGTGGGAAGGGTAAAACAGAGATGTAGCTGCCGTGGACAGCTTCACCGGCACTGAGATCTTTCCGGCCGATTCTAACCAAACGAGCTGGTTGGTGGGCGGAGTTCTGTTCTCTGGTCTGTGTCTGTCTGACAGATCTATGGACGTCTTAGTTCCGTCTAACCACCGACGCCCCTCCGCGTCCTGGTCTGAAACTTCCCCAACATCGATAACAATCACCTCCGCCGCAGACGACTTCGAACCGAAGCCGCAGGTGGCGCCGTGCTGGTCTAACGTCGAGTCGTTACGCCGTTGCCGTGACTCCTGCGTGTCCGCTACATCATCACAGGGGGCGGAGTGGTTGTCTGTGCGAGGCGACACGTTTACCCAAACTGCTGTCCCATTGACTTCATCATCATCATCATGTTTGATGTCAGCATCTGTGTCAGCTTCTCTGACATCACATCCTGTTAGCTCCAGCTGGGAACTCTGGGTAATGTCTGTTTCAGCCTTCTGGCCGACTACTAAGGTGATGATGTCAGTTCCACTGACCTCCGTTTCGCTGCCGAGTCCAGTCGGCCGGGCATCGCAGACGTCCTTCAGGCCGCCGGGGAGCGACGCGATGCCGTCCTCGTCTCCGTCTCCCCGGGCGACGACACTGGCCTCTGCTTGCGCGTCGTGGTTGGCGTCCGCGGGTCTCTCCACCTTAACGATCACGAGCTCTTCATCATCGTCCGGATCTGCAGGCTGACGGGAAAAAGAGGCAGACGGGTGGAGAGTTAGAAACGTTAAGGTGAAAATATCTGTTGTCTTCACTTCTCAGCTTCTATAATGAATTCATTTCTAACCAAAAAAACACATTTTCAATTTCCATGATCCCCATCGCCACAGACACCCAGACTGATCTGTACCAATCCGAGGCAACATCTGGACTGATTTACTTCTTACTTAAATAATTCACCGTAAAACAAGCGGCGATCGATTTATTTATGCCAACGATGACAAAAAACAAATATAATCAACAAATAAGAGTGTTATTAATGAAGCAGGTTGCAGCCCACAGCCAGCTGAGCTACGCTAACCTAGCATGATGACACGCTACGTTCTCTCACTCAAAAGACAACATCGCATATTTAAACTGTTTGTTTGCTATGTAGTGGCCAGTTGGAAACCTGGTCTGAAAGGAAAAGGATTTGTGCTGTTGTGACGTTTAAGCTCTTGTTGTTGCAGCTTTTGTTTTCTCCTGGTTTTAAGTGTAAAATGTACCAAATTGATGTGTTAGGGGGTTGATTAGGGGTTCTCTTGCTCGGGCCATCATCTGCTCTGTCTTTGCCTTCCACCATGAGGCAAAATCTGCTTCTTTCTTTGGATTTGAGCTGGGCTGAGTATGTGATTGTAGTCTTTGTGGCAGCTCTGGTTCTCATGCTGTTCAGGTCCATCATGTTCTTGTTTGTTCTCAGGTCTATGTCAAGTTGGCTACAACTCTCCTTGAGTTGGCTTTGCCTGAGGTCACGTCATGAAGACCTCTACAGAGCAGTATGGCTAAAACATTCCATGGTGGGCCAGTGGGAAAACACCATTGATGAGTGTCCTCCTGAGATTCACGATCAGGTCTTGTGGAAGTGCCATGTGTTCTGGTCCCTTACTGTTTTGGTTCTATAATGTGATGTGGAACAGCTACCTCAATTTTGGTGGTGGTGACGACCTCCTGGTCAGGATCTTGGTCCAGTTTCTTAGGTTGGGTCCTCAGGACAGACTGCTGAGCTGCAGGACCTCGGTTCAGAAACCTGGTCCTGCTCTGCAGAGGCGGCCCTGATAAAGACAGAAGCAGTCGAATGATGAGTCAAAAATTCGACAAGAGAGAGAAAGAGAAGAAGAATGGTACTTTATTGATCCCCTTAGAGAAATTAGTTCTCTGCACTTAAACCCATCCTCAATGGGGGGCAGTGGGCAGTCAAACACACACACGCACACACACACAGCTCCTGTGGTCAAACTCCACATCTTCCTCCTGGTGCCTTGATCAGGAGTGATGAACCTAACCTACATGTTTTAGTGGGTGGAGGAAACAGGAGGACCAGGAGGAGAACATGGAAACGACACACAGAAAGGAGGGGATTCAAATCCACGACCTTCTTGCTGTGAGGAAACAGTGTTAATCACTACCACTGACAAAACAAAACAAAACAAACAAAAGAAAACTACCAAATCCCAACAAATCCGCCATCCTTGTTAAACAAGCAGCAGTCTGGATCCACTGCTTCAAGACAAGTGATGGATCTGGATCAGGGCCAGAAAATGCACAGCAGGTGGACCCCACCCACAAACTTAGTCAACTATAATAGAGGCTTGGAGACGTCTCTGTATAATTCATTATTGTGTGCGACCAACGGCAACCACAGGTAAATAAATGGAATGAAAGTGAAATAAGAGAATAAACAGAGTGACAGCACAGATACAGGATGAGGTCCAGTCCCTGTCCCTGTCCTGCTGGAGAGCTCAAGGAAATCAAAAGCATTTTTCAGCTTCTGTTGAAGAAAACGTTGTCTACTTTGTAAAGGCACAACCTCTATGTAATCAGTGGAAAAGTATATTACTCATAAGCTCATCTTTGAAAACTGTATTATACTCCGTAGTGCAACGATGTCATTTATCTATCAGCCATCAATGCGTGGTGAATCCTGGGAGTCGTAGAGAGGAGCGCGTCACAGCCCTATCCATCTACGACCACTCCATGTCTCATTCATACCACGGAGGATTTGTTTTGATACCTGGACCCCATCGTCTCTTACCTGCTGCACTTTGTTTAATAGTCAAACTGAACGTTTTGACTTCAATGAGGTGCTTCATAGAAACTTTTGATTTCTTTTGGAGTTTTACTGCTGACTTTAACAAGAATTCCTCTTTTTTTATTTATATTTATCATGTTAGAGATGCTAGTTTAACTTTTGAATATTGCACTTTAACATGCAAACCTTTGTTTATTTTGTGTTTTGGGCTGTATCACACAAACACATTAGATCAATAGAAGGATAGTCATTGGGGGCATCTTTAACTGGGATGATGCAGAGGGAGGTGAAATTCAAACGGATGCTATTTAACAAGGGTAGGAGTCAAGGAAAGGAAGATTCAAGGGTGGATCTCAGTGAAGGATATCTAGGTCCTCACCTACACAAACCCTATAATCATTTAGGGTTAACATCCACAGGAAGAGCCTTCAGGAAAGAATGGAAGGGAGGAAGAGGAGGAGCAACAAGTCCAAAAAAGACTATGAAGAGCGACTTAAGTGTGTATGACCCGTAGGGAACGACACGTGACAAACACGTTGACTGGAGATATGACCTGGACACAGATCCATCTGTGTGACATGCAGAATCCTCATCTCATAATCATTTGGAACGTTGGATGTTATGACACCACAGACGAAGGAAGAGATGACAGACAGTGAATAACATCGGGCCAGGGAGGGGAAGTGGAAAGCAAGTGGATTCTGTAGGCAAGAAATAATTTGTGGTATCCACAAAAAAGGCGTTCTCTCCGTAGAAGTCAGCCGTGGCCATCCTTCTTGACTGTTCCACACCAGACAGCTTGTAATGTTACTGTACACCAGTGTACCACCCCAACTAATAATACTCTGGGTACAGGAGGAGCAGTTGTTGTTCTGTGGCCACTCTCACGCTGCCCTGTTCAGTAAACCCTTCACTCTTCCAGCACGCGTACCCACAGAGGAAGACGAGCACTGGCCCAGGTTAACAATTTACACTTATTCTGGAATCATCTTGGGTGGGAAATCCAGACTTGACCCTTCTCCTGGGTGCAGGGTCGCCTATTGAGCTGACCACAAAGTTGTCGATTTGCTAACGAAGGGATTGAAGGATTCTGGTTGCTGTCATACACCACCGGACTTTGAAAAGGCCACATGAGCCGAGACTCCAAGACTTCTGTCAGCCACTGAATGTATAAACAATGAGCGTAGACAAGTCGATACCAACACACTGACGAATGTGCCCACAACTTGTGAACATTAATCATGACCCATGGACATTTTTATGAACCTGCAGTGGTTAAAACGAGCCAGCGAGCTAACCCGGACTCCATACCACGACATGGGTGAAACTCTTGACACAAACCAACGGACTCCATCAGGATCAGTCAGTGTGGACAGAGGAGGAGAGTCCATGTTTGCTTTGTCACAGGAGTGGTAAAGTACTCATGGAAATATTATTCTATTAGTGGAAGTGATGGTTATCGTATTCCATGATACAGGGTTGTGGAAAAGTCACCACGCCGCACTGTATGAGCACCCACATGACCTGACTAGATAGTAAAATTCGAAGCAAGGCACATTTGCATAAAACACACACACCTTTAACACCATGAAAGCAAGCGTAGCGCTCGGTCGATAATGCTCTTACACTTCGCTATGGGACAGTCAAGGGTGGCCTTGAGGGCTGGGGAAACCCCCTTACTGTGTTATTATTCATTAACGCAGCGTCCTACTGCTTGCTATGATTTTTGTCCACGTATAATCAAAACGTGGTGTTTTTACTCATTCCTTTCTTTCGCTTCCTTTCCTTTATGATTAGACACTTTCTCTGAAGAGGGAATTGACACGAGTAGAGTGTTTCAGTTTCCAGTTGAAGTTCTACTGTACTCGTGGTTGAGTGAACCGCATGGGGGGGGGCACCCCACAGTTTGACCACCTCCGGTTTTCTACATTACTCTCAGTCACACGGGCGACAAAAAGCTGCACTAAACTCAATCTGACTGTTACACGAGGTGATGGAGTGAACACGGTGTGAACGTGGAGTGTGTGTGTGTGTTTCTTTTCCTTCTAATAGAACCCACCGGCCCCTGTGTCCCTGGTATCCCGCTTGAGGAGGCGAACTCCGGGGAAGCGGCCGCTCACGGAGCCCTCCGGTCCTCGGACTCTCTCCGCGCGGTAACGGGCGATCTGCAGCTCCAGCAGCTTAATCTTCCGTCGGAGGAACTCGTTCTCCTTCTGGCCCCGGGACATTTCCAGCTGGACCACGGCGTAACCGTCGTCCACAACTTTGCAAATCTCCGCGACGGCGGCGTTGGCGAGCACCTCCATGATGGAGGCGATCTGAGAGTGAAAGTCCACGGCGGCCGACATGCTGGACGCCGCAAAACACACGAGTGGCGCTTCACACACACCATAAAGTGACGCGAACGGCGCTTAAAAACGTCCGAACCGCATTGGGTGCCGCCACATTTACAAATGAACGCAAACAACTACAACGGAGACGCTCCGGCTCTTTGTTGATGTGACGATACGGACAGCGGAAGTTCAAACTGTACAAACGGTAAACAGCGCCGCCGCTGTCCGGGAGCGGAACAACACTACAGTGTACAACGGTAAGAGCGCCATCTATCATTTACACTTTAAAATGATACATGTACGTGTAAAAGAAATAATAAAATTAAAAAAACAGCACTGTTTTAATATCTGGCTTAGAGTCAAAAATAAATGATCCATTCTTATCCTTGAAAATGAAATCAAAACATAAACAAGCTAAAATAAGCTTCCCCACAAAAATTCATCTGCATGATTGTAATGTTGAATCTGACTCCTGAGTCCTTCACAATCTGACTCCAGAATGCAGTAATGGCACATAATATGATTGCAGCTTTCAGACACAAGGTAATACGGTCAGGCACCAAATGATTTTTACAACAAAAGATGGCAATTTATGTTAATGTTTGGTATTTTAACACAAGAAAAAATAAGTTTAGGCATAAAGACAAACCAAAGAGTTGTGAGAACGACAGAATATTTTATATATAGCAGCTTTTAATGTATTGTTATTATACAGTAATTAGTCATAGTTAATCATTATACATTTCCAAAAATACTTTTAACGATTTCACAGTAAATTGACCTGAATCTTAAAAAGTCTATAATGTGATTTACGTGCCCCGGATGATGGCAGACGTTCAGCTTTCACACGAGTGATGTCACGCCTGAAGAGGAAAAGAGGAAAAACCAAAGTCACATGACAGCGGAAGCATTTAGTCGTTACGTTCTCATATTCCATAACCGCTTGAGAACGTGCTGAACGCTGCCGGCTCTTGGGATCGGACTCACCGTGCGAGTATTTGCACTGTTTGAGCGCCTCGCTGAAGCCCTCGCAGAGACTCAGGTCGTTCTGGTTGGTGGCACAGTCCAGGAACTGTTTGACCTCGAAGTGACAGGGACCGGGCTGAGTCGGGGCCGGACGGGGAGGTTCCTGCACCGTACAACAAGGACACAAGACAGAGTGAAGCCATGTGACCAGAAGCTGCTAAATGGTTTAAACTTTGGAGGACTCATTCAGTGAGTCCACAGTCTGTTTCAACTTCACATTCATTTACAGTCAATCCATCACAAACAGGAAGAACTCAAACAGATTCAAACCAACTCAACTCAATTCATCAGACAAATGTTGAGATTTTTACCAACAGCACATTTTTTTCAGACTTTATCTGGCTAAAAAAAGGAGGAGATATTAGCCAGATTATTTGGCTGGGAGTCACTCCGTCCACCAAGTTTCCAAACAATAAGCCGACTGACATCATAATGGAAATATAGATCGGCCGGCCACCTTTCCATCAAACCTGTGGTCCATGTTAACTCTGTGTCTCACCTGGTAAGTGGGCTTCGCAGGCTCAGGATTGCTGCTGCCCCCGCTGAAAGCCCCCGTCAGGGCACTGCCCATCACGTGGCCCACGGCGGACCCCACGGCCACCCCTGCAGCCGTGGTGGCCATCTGGGCCATTAGGCCCGGGCCCTGGGACTGAGCCGGAGCCGGGGCCAGGGATGAGGGAGGGGGATGAGCCGGGACCGGAGCATGAGTCGGAGCCGAACTGTGAGGAGAACAAGTCAGCTTAATGCGTAGCTCAATATCACGTCCAACATAACGGTCCCGAGAGGACAGGAGGGACGGGAGGGACAGGAGGGACGGGAGGGACAGGAGGGACGGGAGGGACAGGAGGGACAGGAGGGACAGGAGGGACAGGAGGGACGGGAGGGACAGGAGGGAACCTCGGAGGAGGAAATTCAGATGTTTGCAACGGCCAGGTGTGACCGGAGATGAGACAAGAAATTACAGACGTGTGACTACAGCTGGGCGTTCAGCTAACTCCTCCCCCCTCCCCTAAAACGGTGCTAAAAACACACCTTTTACTTGATAAATGTCTTCCCTTCCCCACGTCCTTCTCCTCTTTCTCTGCTTTTATCGCTGGCTAAGTTGTTAACATTTTTAGTATTCTCGTATTTCTCCTTGTTATTTTGTTTACTTTTACTTTTTTTTTAATGTGCTTTAGAGGAGCATATGATAAAATGTTGTCAAAGGTAGCAATACAAAACATGTGGCACGAATTTGCAGAATGTCGGTGTGGAAACTTTCAAGGTGAAAAGCATTCACTGTGTGCGGCACAAAATTCCACATTATTGTTTTCCAATTTCGTATCAAAGGCAGAAAAAGTCACACTGGCAGCGATCTCCACCTAAGGAAATGTGCATCACGTAGGAGGAGCTGGCTGACTTACAATGGAGGAGGAGTGTGTAATTGCACAGTGCAAATGGAAAGCACGCAACTGTCCTCTCCCCAAACTCTTTGACTCGCCGGCTACTTCTGGGTAACAGTAACATAACATCACAGCACTGCTGAGCTCTGTGTGTGTGTCTGTGTGTGTGTGTGCGTGTGTGTGTGTGTGTTCCTGAACGACCGTGTTATTCCCATGGATAAATTTAGACTATGGTGTCATAATACAGTACATAAAAGTTGTGTAGA
>OMNV01020885.1:0-19079 GCA_900303265.1 Brotula barbata | reverse complement strand
CAATGAATGACATTGACAAGTAACATACTGCCTGCAGAATGTCTCCCTCTCCGACGGACACTGAGCTGATCGTTGATAGCAGATGTGTGTCTAATTGCTGAGGGGCTGGACGCTCTGGATACGTCTCTGTCTCCTCTGTCTCTGTCAGCCAGGAAGCTAAACCCCTCCAGAGTCCCCCAATCACGGCTTCTAATTAGAACCCTTATCTCTGTCAATCACTGTGCTTTTCACTCTCTTCTGCAGCTTGCTAAATGCTTAACAGGGTAACGGGCTTGGCTGGCACGACACTGTGGTCACAGAGGACAAGGCAGCAAACAGACGGAGGGAGAGGGAGAGCGAGAGGTGTCTGCAGAGGCAAAGAGAGATTTGGACAAAGAGGATCCAAAAGTGTGTGCGCGCGTGTGTATGTTTTTGTGCTACGCTGTGTTTGTGCAGGTGGTACACATGGATGGTGTAAAAAGTGGAGTAATATCTATTTTAACATCACTGTGGTTGTTGCTGTCAGCATGTGAGGATGTGCCTTGTTCTTTTGTTTGTTTGTTTTTCCTTTTCTGTTTTTTGTGTGTTCATATTAATCATGTTCTGAAAAGAAATAAATGTGTGTATATACAGTACATATACTGTACATATATATATTGATATGTAAAGTGGAGTAAAAGAGGATGGAATTAAACATTATTTTTCATTGCATATGCGTCTGTTCAGTGATCTACTCTGAAGCTAAGAATCAGGGAGATACTGTAAACATCTGTATGAAAGTACATTTTTAAAAGACCCTTAATCAGCAAATATTTTGTCTTTGGGATTTTCGACTAGGACAGGTGTGACCTAGGAACGACTCGAAAATTCAATAGCTTGCAGTGTCATTTGTCTGTATGGAACATGGAACAGGGAACACGGAGAATGTCACCACCCGCAGTTGATGTGCCAGTTTTAGATTTATTATTCTCCAGCATGCAGATGGGATATGAGAATATTACATTGATTAAAATAAAACATTACAGATCTCAGCTTTGCAAATGAAAGCTTTGAAAGACAATGACTGGAATTTGTAGTCTTTAGCTCACAGCTACACAAAGCATAAATCTGTTTCCAAAGTTTACTTGATGAAGTTTATTTATTGAGGATATTTAGAGTTATTTAGCGTTGAATGACATACTGATATGAATGGTAAATAACTGCTCCCAGACACATTGCTAATATTGGCAACACCTTCCACATGTTACAAGGAAACATTGATGAGGGAATTTATAAATGATACAAATGACCTTCTTCTTTTTTAACATCTGAATCTATTCTGAAATGTACATAATCTTTTAAAGTTCATTTTTGTATTTATTTCTCCTGTCCCATATTGCAGCAGCGCTGTGAAAACATGATATTTTTAGTATTGTGTCCTTAAAAGCCGCCTCTGTTTTGATTGACTAGCTTAGTATGTGTGACCGATTGTGTGTGAAAGATATTTTAAGATCTTACATGTTGATGTAAACATTATTATGGGAAAAAGGGACTAATCGTCAGTGAAACAGTCCAGATTTTATTGGTTTATCTTACTGAATCCACTTCCTGAGCGTAAACTATAAAGTTACCAACTTTAATGACCAAATCATGCTCCCTACTATATTTCCTTGAATGCATAAATACTGTAGATGTAAATATACTGTACGTGAACAAATATATGTAATATATCCAGATGAAACGATGAAACAGAAATAATGTACAGTTTGACTGATATTACCTGGAATGCGAATCAAAAGTCTTTCTTAAAATTTTGTTGCCATGTTTGTCAGTCAATCTTCACATACCTATGTTTTTTTTTATTCTGTTATCATGTGTGTGTATGTCTTGAGTTTTGTACGCGCTGTAGTTTTTGGCTCTTTGCCATGCTCTGGTTTTTAATTTTTTCCTCTGTTACCACGCACCACAGCTCACTACCTGATTACCTCAGTTTATCTCGCCTGTTCCCTGTCTGTTCATTTGTCAGTTTTGTCAGTCTATTTATCCCCTCCTTTTCCTCTGTTTGTTTATGCATTCATCTCAGGTCATTTTGTCTATGCCTGCGTTACGAGCGTTTCCGGTTCTGCCTGTCTGTTGTGGTGTAACCTCTGCTCTGTCTTCTTGGTTCTGATCTTTGCCTAGGCTGAAGTTTTTGGATTTCAGGACTGGAGTAGACTTTGGTTTGTTTCTCATTGTGTCTGCTTGAGTCCATGTCGCACCTTAACCTTTTTAACACAAATTATTATTGTAAAAAAAAAGTGTCTGATGGCTTTGGCTAGTGTCTGTGTCACAGGTTATACACAACACCAGCTCACTCTGCTGAAATGAACTGTGACAAGTTGGATCTGCTCTTGCATACATCTTTGAACGGTCTTGCATGCATTCACTTTACTTTACTCGGTCTTGACTAGAACATTTCCGATTCAGTTCAAGCTTCAATTACAATCACTTCTGCTCTCTCCACCTGGTGCGTTATCACACACATTTCACCCCAGCTGCACTGCCTTTGTTTTGTTTTACACAAACGCAAAAAAAATATTGACAGACAAAATAAATGAGTGTTTGGGTCAATGGATGGCCACTCGTATCCATTATGTGATGTTAAATATCTTCTTATTTAATGCGGCCTGTTCTTTCCATATAAAAGCCCCATGAGGCTATGATATTCTGTTGTTTTGTTTTTCTTTCATTTGTGCACACCTAGCACCAATAATAAAATGCTCACAGCACTTGTGTTTCTCAAAAGCAATATGGCTCTAATTTAGCTCTCTGGAGAGCCCCAATCATCAGCAATATCATAGTGCTGCTGTTTGTGGTAGATTAATGGAATAAATCATTGTGAGACAATGATAAGTGTAGGAATTAATAAGTTAGTGGTAAGGCTGCTTTCCTCAGGCTACATCAGCTACAGTACACAGCATAGAAGATAATTTGCATAATAAAATGTTTACTCCCTCAAATCTAAAGCTATCTTTAGATCAAAATACAAGAAGACACAAGCAAACATAAACAAACAGGAATAATGGCAACAATCCATGCATAAATACAGATAAGCTCCATTTCTATATATTTTACGGTCATATTTTTTCATTGTGCATTTCAGGTAATATCAACCAAACTGTATGTTTTTTATTTTTATTTTCATTTAGATACATTTTAAATTATGTATTTATTTTAACACAACATACAATTTCATAACCAGCAATTGATATTATAAATATATTATAATAAAATCCAACACTGTATTCACTGTAAATGAATAAATTAAACTGCCATTTCATAAAAGTTGATTGAGCGTTATCTGTTTTGCATAGTAGCGATTTCTATTAGATGCTCAATTTTCATCATAATTCCACCGCCACTATGACTGTGGCTGATCTGCATGTATTCTGACGTGAATAATCAAATAACAGAGACCCATCTATAACAGAAACCTTTAATTGTCAATGGCACATCAAATCAGTGCTGTGAAATGGTTCATCCTGCCAATTCTAGCATTATTTCACATTACTCCTTAGCTTGGACTTCTGATTTTGCCAATCCGGGCCTGACTTTTCCAACCAACAACAACAAACGTGGCTTTTGTTGCATATTCTGTATCTATTTAAATTTTGTGCGCACTCAAACCAAGGGTAAACGCAAGAAAATCAGAGAGGAACTGACTCCAGTTGTGAGAATATCACCTTAGTCTGTATCTATCACCATGATTCATCAGATAATACTTGGATGATATCGTGGTGGAGGTATGTGAACAGGAAAGGGTTCAACCTAAAGGACAGACGTGTGGAGATGAAGCTCAAGTGTGGGATGAAAAGCAAGATTAAGCCAGGAGAGGAGAGTGCTGGAACACGTCCAGAGAGCGAGGAGGAAAGAGGAATCCTCTGCCTCATTCAGTGCCTGCCTGTGCCGGTTCTGTCTGGGCACCTCTTCAAAATCAATTTAAGAAATTACCATTCAACCAGAGTTCCGTCATTAGGATTTTATAATTTCATCTTCCTCCTCCAGTGCCTTTATCCCAGAGCCCCTCAGTTCATCTCTGCAGCACAACCCCAGTGAATAATTAAGCAAGGCCGTGAGCAGAAAGATGATGAGCGACAGAGCTGCGGTATCATTCACACACACCTTCAGCAGAGCTGTGTTTTCAAGACTCTCTCTCTCTCTCTTTCTCTCTCCCTCTCTCTTTCACTTACATCCGACACACCTACTGTATGTCTTGCTCTGAGATGAATCCACTGTTCTCGCTCACGCGCACACACACACACGCAGACTCGTTGCCTTATCATTGACATACACTTGCCGTCTGTCTCAGCTGTCCTTGCCCATTCCCTCGTGCCATCTTAGTCGATGATAAATGTATGTATGATCTATAATATAGTAATGGATTTTTAAAATGGATTTTTAGGAGAACAAAAAAGTCGAGATAACTTTTACCCTACATTCTGCCAAAGATGAGATATTTATTCATTATACAGATGTTTTCCGTGTCACTGATCTTATCTGCAGTATTCATCAGAATTAGTTGGCAAATTACACCATATTTAATATTAACCAATTTCAGTTAGTGCACAAAAAAAAAAATAATGAATGAATTTTCAGCCCTATTTACAGAGAGCCAGATGGTAAGTGGGTGAAGGGATGGCATATGAGTCCTGGTTTGCTTCCTCTGCAGCACACAAAGCGTGTGGGCCTTAGCCAGTTCTTAACCTTAGGAGCAGATGTGGAGGAACACATTTCGAAACAATCAATATCAAAATTCAGTTGGATCCTCCAGCTGCTGCAGCCCGGCCATTTGTAGACCTCAGAGGCCAACTGACTCTTTGTGAAGCATAATAGTGAGGGCATTTATTCCACTGCCATTTGGCTAATGGGCCTGCTGTGTATAATATAAGCAGCAAACAGTAGCTAGTACTCCTTACATTTTGTCCTGTGTGTCTCTGGAATGTGCGGTAATGTTTTCATTTTTATAAATTGGTAAACTTATGTGCTGGCATGCGTTCATTCCTGTTGCTGGTTAATCTGTTGCTCATTCATTGATGTCATTTTCATTTGTTGGGTGTTGCATAAGTGGATTTGTGTTTAGCAGCAATTTAATTTCACTTACAGATTTTAATTCCATCCATGCTTCTCCCGTGTGTTATTACACTTGCAGATGAAAATAGTTAATAGCGTTTCTGAGGGAGTAAAAATTGTGTATGTCTATAGAATGACAGAAAAGTTTGGAGAGACAGTTCTGGCACGCATTACAGGCTTTGGTGTAGCTTAGCTGAAGAAAAGGGACAGTGCCAACAGAATGTTCCAACTCCCAACAAATGTAATCTTGGAACAAATCAACCCTGACCTGCTGGCAGACATGACCAAATCATTTTGGTTACCAAGTTAGCACAAACCTAAAAATACTAAAAAGTTGAAGAGATCAATATTTTTCTATTCACTTGGCTTGGTTTGTGTGAGTTGACTCACTAATGGGTAGCACTTAATGGGAAAGAGCCAAGGCAGAGAAAATATGTTTTCTAGAAAAATATATTTATTTGGAAATTTACCCTGACTGTTCCACATGAAAAGAGGATAAGCCAGGGTAATGTTGTTGGTGCGTGTGTGTGTGTGTGTGTCTATTTAAGCACGTGCGTGTGTCTAGGCTGGGTGATGGCGGTTGTAATAAATCTGAGATTACCCTGCGTTCATATGTCATATGGAGTATTATTAATTAGCACCAGCTGCAGTACTGTTATATGAGACCTCTGGGTGTAAAAGCTGTCAAGTACATTTGTTTTGAGTATTGTAAACTAGGTAAAATTTGCAAGTGGCACACAATCGTTAATAATGCACATTCCCAAAAGTGTTGACTAATTGGAACCATTAAAATCCTGACGTTGGTTTTTATTTTTTTTTCCTTGTGTATTTATAGCGATAATTTGTCCCTTTGGAAAACTCTGATGAAACATGAGGTGATTACACTAAGTGAGTTTGATGGAGTTGGTGGGATCAGCGAGGCACAGGCCAAGCTTCTCACACTTCCCAATCCCCTGAAGTCATCGGTTGCTGACATTCTTAATTCTCACACAGACAGCGAGGCTGAGGTCAATGTCATCGTGACATACAGTAGCTCTGTGAACGCTCTGAGATAAAAATGGAAGAAGCTTGACCTTTATGTGTAATCCTGGAGGAGAACACACTGAAATGTCTTAATTAGAATGAGTGAATGAACGAATGAACGAACATTGATCAACCAGAAAACACAGCTGTGTTTTCGGTGTGTGTATGGAGAATAGCCAAACAAAGATGCTGCTGTTGGACTGCAAAGTAAAAACTATGACTCAGGTTTCTTCCCAAATAAAGAAAGGTAAAATTCACTTTCATAAGAAGTAAGTTTGAATACTACAGAAAAGGAGCTCACATATACAATAACTGGATGAAACAGTCTTTACAATCACATTTGTGTGGTTTTCGTTTGTTCATTGACGGAGGGAACACTTAAATTCTTTACCTACGAGCTACGCTAAGTGTGGCTGCAAGGACGGCTGCTGTGTGATGAGTCAAATGGTTCTCTTTTGTCTGTTCATCAATGTGACTAGCCCACGTAGAATGTAGAATTATTATGTATGTGAATTTTCCATTTTTATTGTGTGTTAAAGTAAAACTTTTCATAAAAAAATACAATACAATAAATTTGTTAGTCATCTTTTTCAAAAGCTTCTTCTGCAATTAATTCATCCTCAAAAGCCTCTGGCACTTTTGACATATTTAAACCTAACCTAATTACATTTGGGTTGTGACAATCCATTGGTTTGTAAGAGTTGTGCATCGTGACTTCTCTGATGATAGCTGCCTGCAATGGATTTTGCCCTTTTCTTACTTTGTATCGTTTCTATTTAGGTCAGTTCATTTTTTATTGCATCAATTTGTGATGCATTTCTGTTGGTCCAAAAATCTGCTGGGATTATAGAAGCTCTCATTCATTTTTCATTCTTTCATTTCCCACAAGTTCACTCTATTGCACTGTTATTGCTCCTCTTCTGGAATTACAACCAACTGATGATGTACCAAGCGTTCGAATGTCTGCACAGATCGTTTGGGATGTTAGGTGCTCAATATCCCTGTAAGGGCTGGAGGGATTTAGCTGGGTCCTGTGATCCATCCTGTTCAACAGTGTTCAGTAGTTCCCTGAAATTGTATTTTGTTCATTGTTTCTTTAAACATTTTTTAACATGTGTTGTGCATTTGTACTAACTGTTCCTTTCAAATAGTTCAGCTCAACGTGACTAGTTATCGTATGGCGTACTTATAAGCACGGAATTTGTTAATGCATCCTCCATAAATCTTTTTTTAAGATGAATTATTTCGCATTTCTACTTTTTTGTGATAGCTACAGTAGAGAGACAGACAAGAAGGACAGGGCAGAGAGGTGATGATGTGCAGCAGTGTGTGCAGGCCGTAATTGAACCAGCGCCGCCACGTTATGTGGTTTGTGCTCTTAACTGATGAACCACCGGGGTGCTCACATCTTGTGTTTTTGAGAATGAAAGCCAAAAAACGATCCTCGCTCGAAGTTAGGAGGGCTGGTTAGTCAATTTGAATTCAGTTTTCACTTTCCACAGCCGCCTCAACAAAAAAGCCCTCGCACAATTGTTTTCACATACTGAGTAGTACAGTATTGAGTTCCTTTTTCTGACTATTTGCATTTACATTTTCAACATCTGATGTCTGAAGGTTCATCCAAGTCATGCTTCTCCACCAAGGGTTGAACCCAGGGTAACTGGACTTGGTTACCAGGGTTTCAGTATGCTGATTCTCCTCCATCTGCTTTATTGTGTCAGTATTTTATCACTGTGCACAAATGAATTTGTATCCCAGTGGGACCTGTTAGTATTTTGCTCTACACCCATCGAGCTTCTGTGTGCAGGCACACAGCATCTTGGTCTAGTGAAGAGTGCAGTGATGCCATATAATTTGTCATGGCTAATGACAGGGACCTTGTAAGAGTCACAGAGTGCAGTGAAGCAAGACACCAGTCAACCTCAGCATTACCTCTTTAACTCCTGTTGACCTGACTTGACGTAAACACAATAGGACTTACACAGCACTTTTACCACTAACACTATATGCTATCTGACTGCTGCCATGATGCAACCTTACTATTCGTCCAATATCCAATTTAATCTTTGAATTTCAATCCACTTGCATCATTGTGACCACTGTTTGGATGGGAACAGGAGTACTTCATTACTGTTAACTTCACTCTTAAAGATTACTTTTAGAGTGTATCAGGTAAATGAGATGTTATTTGGCCTGACAGCATGAGAACAAAAAATAAAAACCCTACCTGAGCTCCTCGATGGCGTGGGTTTCATCAGGCTCCAGTGAATTTGAGGTTGAAACAATTATTCATTACTACAAAGTTTCAGTGATTGCCAGCAGACAGGCAGGGAACATAGTTAATATTGATCTGCTGAGGCTAAGAATAATGTTCAAAGGCATCAAGCGTCTGGGAGAAGTCTACTCGGCTTTCATTAAGTGTAAACATTTTTTTAGACTGAAATAGTGTGAAATTAGAAAAATCTTGGGAATTGAAGAAGATGCCCAGATAGAAAGAAAAAATGACAGCGAAAAGAAAACACTCACACACAGAGTGACAGAGAGAGAGAGTTTTTAATTCCTGAAGCCGTATCTTTTGCTCTGCAGCCAACTCAGGATAGATGAGCGTGTTTGCTGGATGATGAAGCTTTTCAGAAATGGTAGCTACAGTCCCCGTCTCTGGCTCTGACATGAAACTGTAGACAGCAGCCCCAGGCCCACACTGCCAGAGCGCTGTGTGGACAAGGATGAAGCACTCATTGTCACTTTAGCTATGCTTCCAGTAACAACACCCACGTCAATAGCCAATATGGGCTTTTAATAAGTGCATGAATAAACAGCCACTTGTATCTTTTTTGCACAGTGTGTTTCAAGGCCTTGGCAATATCATTAGAGTGAGCTTCCACTTGCTGAAATGAATTGCAGATATGATAATAGTCTTGTCTTCAACTGGAACTCTGGACAGCCAAGGAATGAATTGTTTTATCTTTTGTTTATCAGTGTTTTTCCTTTGATTTTGGCTTAATTGCAGAGCAGTGTCGTAGCAGAATGCCTTTTAGTACCGTGCAGAGTTGACAGACCGGCTATTGAAAAAAAAAAAAAGAAGCTCAATGTAAAAGTCACAAAGACACCCACATACACACACAAACACACACCAGACAAAGATAAACTTGTCTATGTTTGAGCCCACACACAGATGTGGGAGCACTTGTGGGTGAGAATTTCTTCTTCTTTTATGATATTCTTTGTCAATTTTGTTTTTATGATGGGCACACTAGAGAGATAGACAGGAAGGACAGGGCAAAGAGCAGGGATGACATGCAGCAAAGGGCACAGGTCATTGCTGCAGTGTGTGGCATGTGCTCTACCGAGTGACCCACCCTGCCGCGCCAATGGGTGACAATGTTTGTGTCTCTGCATTATCTTTACATGGCGGTCCGTATTAAATCTGGAAACTTCCACTGTGTTATACTGGCTTTGTTGCAGTCTTTCTTTTGCATCTGCTTTCAGGAGGGGCATCGTATCTATCAGTTCGCAGTGCATTTGTTATGTAAATGTAACGCACAAGGTGTTATCATTTTGATGAAAGGTTTTTCTGTATTTGCAGCAAATTTCATGGAGTCCTCCCGGCCACCTTATCTTTGGCCCCTTAGTGCTGCTGACAAACAAAAGGGGAGAGGACAGAAAGAGAAGTGGATGGATGGGTAGGAATGAGAGAAGAGACAGGGAAGAGAGACAGGATGGATGGGCTCATGGGGGAGGTGTCTAAACTGTCCTCCTTAGCCCAGGGGCATTGACTTAGCACCAGCTGCGTCTGCCTTTAAGAGCCATGGCCATAGTCGTATGAAGCCAGCCAACATCTACTAGCAGCCGCAGTGGACTAATCAGTCCTCCGGTCCCAGCTCCAGCCCTGCTGCCTTCCCGTGTTACACTGCACCCAGTTTTGCTTGATCTGTATCAATTCTGATGTACACAATTGTTACTTGCCGGGCTGAAACACACAACACATAAGCAATAATGTTCTACAGATGGGTCAGACAGCCCCATACAACTGAGTTAATACCCTGCCATGATGACCGGCTCCTACACCTCACAATGCCACTGAATTTGTGAAGGTCTGGCAAAGGCCAGCGAGTGACAAACGAGAGGGGAATTCAGAGGGCTGTAAGAGAGTGTGAGACACGGTCTGTTGGCTCAGTGTGCTCCATGTGTGTATGTGTGTGTGTGTGTTTGTGCTGTAATTAAATCATGAGAGCCTCTGTTTTGGAGCACTTCACATGGGGAATAGACTAGCCTGGGTGCTTATGTGGGCCTGACTTAATTACATCCAAACACACGGTGATTACACACAAACCACACCTGCACATTATGGCGAGCACCTTCTCGTCCTGCTACAGGAGGGCAGAGACAAACAATTTCTGTAACTGTGACAATTTCATCTTGTATTAATCAAGCCTCTCAGAGGACATTCCAATGACATCCCCTCATTACCTACTGCACTCAGTTTCAACTGCACGTAACGCTGTGCGCAAGTTAGGAATAATGAACTACCAATTTTAAAACTTGGAAATTACAGTTGAGGGCTGAACGATATGGCCTGGAAATGATATTGCAATATTTTTAGCCTATATCATCATACACGATGTATATTGCAATATTCTAAAATAAAATAATAAAATTAAAAAGCACTTTGTTAATGCTGGATATAACCCTTTCACGCATACAATCACACCAGTATGACGATTCTAGTAATCACTGCAATAGTTTGTTTATATTTATTAGTGGTTTCTATCGAAACAATTTTAAAGTCGCATACAAAAATAGGAAATCTCAACCAAGTTC
This sequence comes from Brotula barbata, assembly GCA_900303265.1. Lineage (NCBI taxonomy): Eukaryota > Metazoa > Chordata > Actinopteri > Ophidiiformes > Ophidiidae > Brotula > Brotula barbata. The sequence goes on along the minus strand of OMNV01020885.1, from coordinate 8,168 downwards.
AATTTAGTTAAACAGTATTTATTTTAATATTGTAATGTATTGTGTAGGTGTTCTTTCTCCTTTAAATACATTTACTGTATCAATGTATAATAGATGTTCAGTGTTCGAATACAGTAATTTACCATACTGCATGAAGAAGTAGCCGCGATACCTTGAGTATATTTGATATATGGTGCAGGCTTATTTGAGCATTAAAAAATTTGACAAATTATGCAATCTTTTTCCTCTTGAGTGAGGAGAATATGTCTGGCCACAAGCTATACTATGAGCTTCTGTGCCTCCATGTCTAAAATTCTGCTCTCAGCATAAATGTGTGTTATGGTTATGAGGAAAATATATTTTTGTTATCCGGCTAGAAGACATTTGTTACATACATACAGCCTGTAATTCAGTGAACCGACTCAAATCCCAGTCAACAGCCTACAGGTGTATGAATAGACATACGGTACATAATTGCAGGCGTAAACTGCATACAGGCAGTCATACCTGTCTGCATCTACACTAAATAACCCACATACCAAACATGTCCATTGAAATGGACAAAAGCTGTGTCAGGCGAATCAACCTTTTGTAAGATGATCTTCATTTGGCTTAGTCTTCTTAATCAGCATTGCAACGTGCCACCGGACGACTAAGCCTTAGACTTGTCTGAACACAGCAGCCATTGGTAAAAATGGAAAATATAACAAAACATTTCACTTCTCCATTGTTTTCTGTAGTAATTACAAACATTTTTTTCCACAATAATAAAACTGAAAAACCCTGACCCTCACATATGCTCACACACATGCACAGACACACATACAAATATACACATTCAGGATTATTAACACAAACGGATGTCAATGCACACACTGTGACAAAAATACAGTATATTTGTGTAAAGAACACACACACACACACACACACAGGTGTAGGCGAATATCGAGGTGGCTGTTTCCTTGCCTTTACGCGTGGGTGAATCTGTGTGTGAACACAGACATGCACACACACAATCTGGACAGATGTACCCAGCATACTTGGAGTAATGATATGATGGAACACATGCAGTCAGAAATATCACGTGATACAATTTATTTCCTGTCAATCAGCGTCACATACCAGAAACGAGCGCTATTGTGACACCCTTGGTAGCACGTATATGAATGTATGTATGTACAGGATGACACCCTGATAAATGTGCATGCTTGTTACGTGGGCAAACACGCCATTTAAGCGCTTCAGGTTACGCTTGATATGTTCTGTCTTCCAAATCTATAAAAATCAAAATATAAATGGAGCATAAACACAACCAGACACTTCTAATCAGTGTATCCTATCATAGTGAATACGAAACAGGTTTAGTTTCCTTCCGAAAAATCATCATAAACCCAACAATATCTGTGGGATAATGTGGCATATTAGTGTTTATTGCCCCTTAAAGCCCCCAGGGCCTTGGGTAACAGTACATTACGGTGCCCTGTTCATGTTTGTATATGCACTGGATTTGACTCAGTCCAACTGCCTCCATTGCGCATCATAGTGCAAATAGAGTATGCAGCTGCAGAGCAACCATAATACGCATGAATTAGATATGAAGCTCACAAAGAAATGTAACCAAGCTCTTTACTGTTTGGCCTCACTCTTTCTCATTCATTCATTCATTCATAGATAGATAGATAGATAGATAGATAGATAGATAGATAGATAGATAGATAGATAGATAGATAGATAGATAGATAGATAGATAGATAGATCGATCGATCTAGAAGAGACTAGGCTCCTCTCTTCACCACAGGCCAAGCCACTCTACTTGAGCTGATTGATTTCCCATCAGTTCTGTATCTCTGATAACTGCATGCCTGGAGGGCTGCAATGGCTCCAATATTTCACCACTACACACCCATACGGCCATAGTCTGTTAAAAGTGTGGCTTTGAATGTGTGTAAGTGTGTGTATTTGTGAGAGGTGTAGGCGAGAATCTCGGTGGCTATGACTGCCTGTACGGGTGGGTGGATCTGAGTGTGAATTTCCTTGTGTGCATCTTATAAAACAGTGATAGCAGCCACCTGCATGGTGACATTGTTTTAATGACGCGCCAAACATTTCTGCGTGTGCGTATACAGGCCAGAGACAAGCTTTGCATTCTGCTCCTGCTACAAGTATATTTTTTATCACTTGCCAAAAAATCCTCTTGTGAACCAAATAAGTTGAGACAAACAAACATACAGAGCTAAATAGAAAAGATGATTTAACAATAGATGGTACACAAGTTTATCATACATTCTCAATGATTCCAGTAAACATGTGTAGCAATCTTACTCAAATCTGGCAGTAACTGTCAAAAACCACGTGGTTATTTTCAGATCGGCGTTTGATTTCATAATCATCCTATGTAGCTGGTGCATCTTGTTTTTGTGAGCCAACACTGAGCCAATAGCCAAATTGCCTAACAATAGGAAAAATGCGCTCATGTGGAAATTTTTAAAAAACTAATCTAATCATACTTTGGTGCTTTTGGTGGTTATGTTGTACTGATAAACTTCTTCCCCCATGTCTTAATGCAAAGCACGGGGGCCGGTGTCAGCGCAAGTATCATTGCTAGCGTCGCAGTTGTCATTTTCACGCTCTGTGCCTCGATTGTGTAAGCAGCAAATGCTCTTGGGTCATCTGTGTGCCCCTGGGAGAGTTGGTCTTAAAGTGAGGCGTGGTCAGGCAGATTGTTGACGCATTGCTATCTATAATTGCGTTTTTCTGCTATTTAATGAGTGCAGTATTCAATGCTCATGCACGCTGTGGCAAGCTTCTGTTTTCACTTGATGTCTCCTGACTTTGTTGTACCGCTTACGGCGTTGTGCGCGCATTCTGGTGATGCCAGAAGAAGAGGAAACGCTCGCCGCCACCTCGTCCCACACCTGCTGCACCTCGCAGAAGTTTGGTATGAAAATGAAACAGTATGAAATTAAAATAGCCTACGTGTGTGCTGAGTACGTTTTGTATCCAATTTTTGTGGATATGACTTACACCACACAAATTACAAATAAAATCAATTATATGTTTGTGGATTGTGAAATATACATTTGTGCACTGTCTACTAATAGTTACAATTAAAAAAAATCCAGTAAAAACCTTCCAAAGTGCTGGGCACTGTAGTACACCAGACTGTGCCCGATTGATCAAGCCCTTTGTCTTTAATTCACAGAAATTTGCTTCCTGGCTGGAATAACAGTAGGGACTGGAATTCTGGCTGTGGCCCATCAAGTTACCTTTTCAATTTGTATCATTTTTAAAGTCAATATCCTGTTGCAGCAAAAACAAGATTTGCAGCTCATTTACATACGTTTATTATTAAAATATGTAATTAAATCATTTCATTTAGCATTTATAATAGATAGCATACTTACATTTTTAACAATTAAAAGACTGCGGGATCTGGGGGATCATCAGGCAATGCCAAAAAACTGTCAAATAAAGGCATAGCATAGAATTGAAAATGACCATTCTTTGACTGATGCTGAAAATATAACAGTCATTTATCTTGGAAAATTAATTCATCGTATTTCACCACATGTGGACCTGTGAACAGTATTATGGAAATTTGCCAGGTTTGTTACCATGGCACAGCTGTATGCCCCGCCATTGCCTATTATTTTGTGGTTCTGTGTGAATAGTTTGCACATACAGTGTGTTGTGTGTCCGTGTGTCTGTTGACTGGGTCATAGGGTGCATAGATCATAGAGCAATCTATCAAATATGGCTTGTTCACATGGTTTATATTTTTTCTATAATTAAGGAGTACATCTTCACTGGATTTGTAGGGTTAACACAGGATGGCTGCAGGTTCTCTTCCACTCTGCCATTCCCAGGCCACGTTATTGTACAGTATGGTTGCCATTGATCCACCTTGCCGTTTGGCTATTGATTTGAGTGGACGCCATTATGTCAGTGAGATTATAGCCCTCCCAATTATAGTGTTTGTGAAGTGGAAAGCCAGTGTCTGAGAACCAATGAGATGAGCTGAGTGCTTACTGCATCAGATGCGAGAGCAGCTGTGTTTCAGCTAATGACATACTGTAGAGAGAAGCATAGCACCAAACACACAGCTTAGCGTAGCACAAGCATTACCCAGAACAGTACAGCCTAGCACAGCAAAGATGGAGCACTCTCATTTTTCCAGTAGTTTCTACTGTGCCAAGGGGAGCTATAGAAATGCACAGGGGAGTGAATAATCACACTGACTGTTCTTGACACACAGGCTTTTATTGGTGTGGCTCATTGCGGCCTAATATTCTCTGTGACAGCCACTGCCTCCCAAATTGTCTTTGGTTGATCATTCAAATTGACCACAATTCACTATGCAGTGGGGCGAGGGGGAGGGGTTTGGGAGCTGGGCCTGATTGGATTGGGGGTGTGGAGTGGAGTGAGGTGATGGCTGGGCATTTACTGCTTCAGCCTGTTCATTTGCTTTTGGACTGCCCTGTATTCATGGAAATATTGAATTTAATTGCGTTTTGGAATTTTAATACACCCATCAATGGAAATCCAACACGCGGGGAACATGATCCACAGGGTAGTGAGCGTGTAACGTGCTAATGTAGGAAAACCAAATGTGTCTCCAAATAACTATAGTGCAAATCTCTAACAAGCGTCCCATCAACCTGAAGTGTCCAATGGTTGATTATAACTGCTAACCCTAATGTTGTGTACTTACACATCAACACTACACATCCCTCTGTGAACCACAGCTAAAGTCATTGCACCATTTAAAGTAGTAACCCTCTGGGTGCCAAATAACTATTAAACTGGCCTTGCTTTTATGGTCCAAGAGATGTCAGGAGATAAATGTTGGATTCACCCGCCAACCCTTAGTATTTCATTTTCAAGTAGACAGGGCAGTTTAGAGAAAGGTAACAGGCAGTTGTGTGGTCTACGGTCTGTAGGGCTACCATTCAAAATCCATAATGTTTTATCGGATAATAAATTGATTCCAAATTACCTTTCCAACCATGATAATAAAAAAAGGCAAATATTTCCACACGGTAAAGTACAAAGCTTATAGTCATAGTTGAGAATTTTACATACACTTACATTTACCATCCTCCTTCCATCAACACCTTCCCCTTCCTGAGAACAAATCCAAATAGATACATTCCACCAAACAACACAATTTGGAGCCACACCCCACATTTGAATGATGCGCAACACACATGTTGAAGTATGTTTATCAGTAATCCTCAAGTTAGACTCCCGAGTCTAGATAGATATGAATTTTCCTACAGGAGAAACTGGAGAATGATTCACTTTGGTAAAAACAATCACTATATTATCACCATCATTTACTTTGCTCAGTCAAGGACGCTTGAGTTGTGCCCTATTCACATTCTCACTCTTCCTCCCACTAAATTCTTGTCACTCACACCGGGAGCCGACATATCAGACACACTTAATGCCGAGCTGAGTTATCGCATATTCGGTGCAATCAAAATTTTAATGAAAATTTTTAAAATCAAGCTGTCAAAACCCAAGTCTGGGTTTACATAGTCTGTCAGCATGTGTGTGTGCGTGAGTGTGTGGTCTATGAAATGCCATTAGAGTGCAACAGGCAAAAACCAAGGGGGTCTCCTCTTATTCAAAGAAGGCCTGACATGGGCATTTTTTCCTCTTACATTATGAGAATTAATTTTGCCATGCAAAAGAGCTGCCAACAGACAGTTCAAGTGATGCATGGAGTGAGCAAGAACACAGAGGTGGGGTGGCCCATTAATTTCAAGCTCTAGTCTGGCAACCAAAAGGTCACACGTTCAATCCCAGCAATGCTGAATGTGTTGCAGGGGTGTAAACTAAATATGTGCCTGAAATATAATGTTCTCTCTTTGGTTTTCTAGTGATGGCCTGACTGATGATTGACAAAACTACTATTTGATGAGTACATTTTCTAAAAGCATGCTGATATTTGATCCAATGCTAATATTTAGAAGAATTGAACTTTTAGACTCATAAAGTAATTAAAGATATGGCAAAATTTGTCCATGCAGCACGTTTCCTACCAGATGCCTTTATGTAAGACACTTGCTGTCCCACATATACATTGTACACGAATGCTATGTACTAATCTTAATAGTGGAGTATTTTTAGGACTAGTGTGCAAAATATGAACTTCAATCTACTAGCTGCAAATCGATTTGCACTCATTAAGTTTACATAATTCCCTAATCACTGTGAAGTGTAATTTTAAATGTTCCCTCACAGACATACTGGACCATCATCAGTTGTGGAAAGTATACGGTAAACAATATGTTTATGTGTTATACATAAAAATGTGCAAAACAGTCCTAAATTAACAGTGTCTAATAAGTGTGACAGAAAAAATCATAATGGATTGTTTGTTTTTACATCTTTATGAGTAGCTCCTCCGTTTTTGCTCAGGGTTGCATTCTGGGACAAAAGTATCCATCATGAGCACTCTCAAAACAGACAGAATGTTGAATCCAGAATTCAGACAGGATGGGTGATAGCATACTGAATTTTTACCAAGTATTATTAAGTGTACATTTGAGACACAATAATTGTTTCTCACTGGGTTTAACTAAGGCTGTCACAATTTAGTGACAAAAGTTAACCACTTAATTTGTTTCAAAATGACATGTAATTGATTAGTTAGCATAGTAGCAAATGCAAAGACCTAGTGCTAAGCTAAGGTCTGCAGTCCTCCCAATGGCATAATGCAACTGGAGACAGAAACACCATAGTTGTATTGTATACAACAACTCCTTATTCCATATGGCAACTGTAATCTCCCTGTGATTCTTTATTATTAATTTTTTAATGCATGTTTTGTGAATAAGAAATCGGCCTCCTTGCATTATATTCACTTTCTGCACTACTAGATAACAAAATGTAGTGAAATGAAGTGAAAATGGTTTATGCTGTAAATTGCAATTATCATATCCACATCAAATTGGAAGAATGGTAACTTACTGAAAATGTCATTATGGGATTAGGAACTTGTAATTTATTTACTTATTCTTTGCTCTCTTACAGATCACAGACTCTAACGGACAAATGCAGTCAGAGTATATCCGTGTACAAATTTGGACAACTTGATTTTTAATCGAATTTTTGATCAGTTGATTAATCGATTATCAAAATGATACATAGCGACGACTCTCGTTTGTAAATCAGTCTGGATTAATGCCCGGAAGGTTGAAATGTAAATGTAGGCCGATTGGAGGGAGCGTGTACTTGGTACTGATTATCTGAAATATTGGTCGGGTCCAGAAAGCACCGCCCGCTGAGGTCAACGAGGTGATATATTTTCCAGGGGACTTGTAGCTGATACCCACGTGCCGTGGGGGTGGCGAGTGCGTGTATGAGCGCGCGTGCGTCTGCGTGAGCGCGCGCGCGCGTGTGGTATAGGGGTTCGTCAAAAACGCCTGAGAATGGAGGCTGAGACGGGACGCACGCTGACTCCTCAAAATGACGAAAGCTAAAAACACGAATGCCACTGAACAGATTCATCCAACATCTTTACACACACCGGCAACAAAGCGGCACAAAAAGTCACAAACTACGTCCTTAAGACGCGCCAGTACGGGCGACATTTCCCGTCGAGTATCTTTTAAAACATGACAGAAGTGAAATCTCCCCAGTTCAGACCGCTCTCTACAACACTTATCCCCGGATGTCATGTCCACTCCAGTCCCTCGCTCTTTTTCTCCCCGAAGCCACGGGGAGACAATCAGCAGTCCGTTTCAAATACTGTTGAACAGTATTTCCCTCCGAAAAGCCTGATGTTTTGCCGAAAAACACATACAAGTAAGCAAACCCTCCGCTGTTTACCCCAGTCTTTCCGTCCATGAGTGTGTGTGTGTGTGTGTGTGTGCTCTCACCCTGAGTCGATGTTCAGTCCCTGTCCAAGGTGCTGAATCTCATTGCAGGCTCCAGGGAGGCTTTGTAAATCCGCTGTGAGGCTCCTAAACGTCGGTCCAACTACCGCTGCCACCGTTAAGTTGCGTTCGAAAAATCCCCATTCTGAGCCGCTCGAACGTAGAGACACAGAGACACAGAGCGACGGAGGAAAGAATAATTCAAAATAGGGACGTTCAAAAAAACCCCGTAAAGTATACGCGGCTGGCTTTGGCGAGGGTAATTGCCGGGGCTTGTTCTCCGGATAGACTGAACCACCTCTC
>OMNV01020883.1:45459-64898 GCA_900303265.1 Brotula barbata | reverse complement strand
GTTGAACTGGTGTTGTTTTAAACAGAAACAGCTGAAGAGGAGATTCCCCCAGACGAACCCCTTCCGGAAAAGCGAAAGGAAGGTCCCAAAATTCAGGGGTAAGGCTATGAAGACCGGCCTGCAGCAGAAGGGATCCACCCGGACTATGCGCAAGATGAAGTCCCTGGAGAGCTACTGCATCAAGCTGCTGAAGTGTGACATCACCGTGACCCAGAGCTCAGAGGTGACGCCGTTCTTCACGCCCAAAAACCACGACTACACCAAGAACACGTAGGTCACACTTTACCACACTCTATCCTGTATAGAAATCCTTAAAGTCTGGACGGTCCTCTGACCGTTTTGAATGACCTTTGACTCACACAGGGTCATGCTCGTGTTGACGGACGATGGTTCGGCTGGAACGGAACAACAGACCGCCGGCAGCGTCTCGCACCCGTTCGTCATCCAGACCTATTGCTGCGTGGCCCCTTACGAGACAAAGGACACCAAGAATCGGCCCTTCAAAGTGGCCGTGGATGAGAAGGTGGAAGTCCTCATCAAAGACACTGCAGGTGAGTTTGCAACGATACAAACGAGTTCATTTTCACTCTGACTTGACCAAACATGGACGTCTGTGAGGCTGACAGGATTTTGATTTTCAGGTTGGTGGATGGTAGAGAACGAGGCAAAGCGTCTGGCTTGGTTTCCTGCTCCTTACCTGGTGTTAGCGGATGATGAGGAAGATGATGGAGCTCATGCTGGGCTTCAGATGGGAGGTACGGAACGGAGCCACTTTTGTCATTACAATCACACAGAGAAGGCAAAAATTAGTGAAGTTACATAACTAATTGAACAATTTCGCCTCCCTGTGCTGAACAATGCCTGACCCACATGTTACAAATACACTATAATCAAGTTGTTCCTTTTCAAACAGCTCAATCTGTGTAATAAGGATGTCTGCCAGCCACTTAGTAATGACAATGTTTTTGGCTCTGACCTTCAGGTGCTTTGTATTGTGCTGTGAGGAATTACACCACAAAGAAGGATGACGAGGTGTCTGTGGCCATCGGCTCGGTGGTGGAGGTGCTGAAGAAGTCAGATGACGGCTGGTGGCTCATCAGGTATCCCAACCTTCTAACCCTTCACACTGTCAGCAATAAATGAGGGGATAAAGGAAGTATTGAAATTTTTCTGCGACAGCGTCATCGTTGTCTGTGAGTGAAAGGAGTCAGACAGTGCTGTGAGGGAGGCTTCACACAGACACATTCAACTAGTTCTGGCTTTCAGAAAGACAAAAGGCTCTTCCGTTGCAACAGATTATTATGTTGTCAATCAAACTGTGATGACGTGGGGTCATTAAAGAGCTCTTTGGTAAATAATTGTTTTTAATGAATGGTTGAGAAAACAACCGCAAGCAAAAACATGATTACAACATCAAGACTTAGTGTGATTACAGTGGAAGAGTATTGTGGGAATGTTACAGGTTGAGTAATCTTTGAATCTTCTCTCCAGGTATAACGGGAAGGCCGGCTACGTTCCCTCCATGTACCTCCAACCCTACAACAACCCACGTGCAGGCCTCTACAGCCTGCAGAAGAAGATGCACAGCTCCAACCTCAACCTGGCCACCAGCAGCGAGCCACAGGGAGCAACGTCTCACCCAGCCAGCATCCACGAGGAGACCGGCCCTCAGGCCCGCTCACCCAAGCGTCTCCAAAAGGCCCAATCCCTTGACGTGCTCACAGAGACCTGGTCCCAGACCGCCCTGCCGGCCCAGACTGACGGGAACGCCGCCATTCCAGAAAATCGCATGCGCAGCATGAGCACCGACTCCAGCTTCTCCGACTTTTCCTCCAGCAGCGATTCTGCATCCGATGAAGAGGTCCAGAGCCGCCTGGGGCACTCTCCAGACTCATCCCAACCCGGCACCAGTGGCAGTGAGCACAGCACGCCCCACCTCAGCCTCAAGGTCCGATCCAGCTCCATGGCTAGTTCAAACAGTTCTGGATCGGACCAGAGCAACCCATCTATCCCCAAGGTGCCCCCCAGACCAAAGAGAGAGGAGATCCTGACCCGCTGTACCACCATGACCCGCAAGGCTGCCATGGCAACCAAGACCAGGCTCCAGCTTCGGCCCGAACACAGCCGCTAGAAAACAGACGGCACAAACCTTGAATGTAAATGATGTAAAAGATATGCCTGTATATGAATTATTTTTTAAATCTTTAAAATGTAAAGTCACTTAAATAGAAAAAATTCTTGGGTTTGAATATTTCACAATCTCGTTGTAGCTTCAATGAAGCACTCTAAGATCTGCATATATGACACTGTAAGTTTTCCCCTCTTACATTTGTTGCCTCTTGGCACCGAAATTCAAGAGGTTAAATACGTTCATTTGATGGAAATCTCCTTCTGATGTGTCTTTTCCAATAAATCTATGACCAATGAACAACCACCTACCTTGTCTTTGTTTTATAATTCAACTACTATTACATAACTTTTAATTTATGATTTAATAGAATAGAATAGAATAGAATAGAATAGTAGTTTGAGCGGATGTCATTGATCTCCTCTTGGATGACCTGCTGTGATGATAAACGACTGCAGGCGTTTGAACAAACCTGTAAAACGATGAGAAGCTGTTCAAGATCAGACCGCTGCACATTTCAGCATGAGTGAATGAATGAATGTGACCGTGAAAGTCGTTTAACAGGTCAACAAATCAGTGCAGTCGGGTGAAGGGCGCGGCGTTCGAGCAGTCGGCAGATAACGCCGACAGACTGTGATTATGCCGTTTTCTCGAAAAAGCACGAACCAACAAATCTATAACTATCAGAAAACAGGCCCGAGTCACAGTCTTTAAGCTGTTAGTTTGACTCTGTAGCATTAAAGGTATTCCTTTTTATCGTAACCGTACTTAAATGTTGAAAGTTAGCGTATTTCTGTTGCTCTCAGTGTTGTGCTGTTGTTCGGATGAACTAAGTTATAATCCTGTCCAACTCTCCACGTGTCTTTAAAGATAAATATGGAGCAGATCCTGTCTTTCAAACGTTGATTTAGACTTTGGAGGACTCGTTCAGTGAGTGGGATTGTCCAGAGTCCTCTATGTAGAGTTCAGTTTCAACTTTATACTCAATTTACAGCAAATCTATCACCAACAGGAAGAACTCAAACCAAAGTGTCTCCACTCCACGGAGAGACGCTGGCATTTTCACCATCATCACACTTTGCTATTTCTTCCTGCATTTCTTCCTGTATCTCCTATTTTCGGATTGATTGTTGTCAGGTGTACGAGGGTTGATAAAGATTCTTCATTCTGAGATGATGAATGAGACAACAGGAATTTCCTTGCTGGGATCAGTAACACGAGGCAGTAACCCAGTTTCCACTTATCTTGGTCTTATCTCTTCACCTCAGCTACTGTTGAATGTTACCTAGATAGGAACACCTAGGAGCGGACAGAACGATACTAAAACCCTGCATACATTCACTGTATGTTTGACCAAGGGATAGCAGACATTAAAAGTCTTAGTTTTCACCTTGTGTCTTACTTTATTTTCAATATGCTTCACCTCTTATATGGTTGAGTAATCTCTCTTTACTCAGGGAGTCTGCTGTTCCTGCTGTGCTCACACTAATTACAGCCGATGAGCGTCTTCGTAAAGAGAAGGTCTGTCTGCGGAACATATCAACAAAAGAAACCGAAGATAAGGAGCAGAAATATAAGAAAACGTCATCCAAGTGTCTGCGTGTGTATAAAACTACAGCTTTCCACACAAAACAGCACATAAGTGAGATTTATGATTTTATTTCACAGGAAGATGATGATGATGATCAAGGAAAAGAGGAAGAAGATAAAGAAGATGAGAGGATGAGAATGTTGATGACAACCATGATCGAGAAGAAGAAGATGTTGTTTTATGATGATGATGATGAAAAAGAAAAGAAAAATGAAAAGAAGAGAAAGAATAATAGAAGAAAAAAGAATAAGATGGTTGTGATAATGATAATCAAGAACAACAACATTCGGAAAATGTGGAAAAAGAAGAATACAGAGAACTGTGATGATGATGCTGATGGTAATGGTGATGATGATGAGGTACGGTGATGATGATGATGATATGGTATGGTATCGAATCTGACTCAGTTAGCTGTTGACAGCCCATCATTATGTCCTAATGCGCAAATTGTCACCTGTTCACCATGAGACCTTGGGAGCCATCTGTAGTGCTGATGACGTGTCAAAGGAACACAAAGTTCTCCGCATTCGTCTGCATTCAACGCAGAGAATTGGCTGATAACTTTATGAATGATAACTTTATGCTGTGATTCTCTGTACTTGGTCTTATTTGTTGAAGATAACGGCGTCGACGTGCATGTCACAAAAGTCTGTAGGTGGAATTTATTGCACAAGAAAGGAGTCAAGAGTCAGTGGCAGAAAAAGTAATCGTGCACACAATGTTCTGTTCAATAACATGCCACGAGAAAGAACTGGAAGTTAGACAAAAGGAAGTAGAGCTGGACATTATTCATAAAGGATCACAGCACAAGCACTCTGTTTATTTAAGGAGGGGCGGTCAATGTGTTTACAGACAACAATGAAGAAACCTGACTAATTGCCTTTGTGTGTGTGTATGCATGTGTGCCAGTGTGTTATTTTTGAAGTCGCCTCATAGCTATGGTCACCTTACCTGACAGCAGTTGCATCAGGTACATGCGGGAAATGAAATGAATAAGACTTCCATCACACCGAAAGCAAAAACAGATTACTTATCACAGAGGAACAAAAACATTCGGATCAAGATTGAAGCATGAAGCTACACTTGATATAAGGTATTTTTAACCTGACTGAAGGCAGCCAGGTACGGAAGAGGATCACGTTCAAGGAAAAGAAACAAAACAATCAAAACATTCCGAGAAAAGCAGTCACAATTCTGGCTTTCATCCAAAAATACCCAGAAAAAAAATATCTGAAATGACTATTATTATTACAGATGATCATATATGATTACTACTGAGCCATATAAATGAAAGTCAGAATACGTGACTTTTTATCTATTTTATTTTGTGTGGACGGGTTCAACGTTTCCACAGGTGTGCGTGTGGTTTCGTCCTTGAAGGAAACGAGTGCGGGAATTGTAAAGACACTGAAGCTATAAAGTCACAGCTCACGCAACCCAACACTGGACCCCTTTACTCGGCACCATGATGCTCATCTCATTTTAGTGTATCATCAACTTTATTGTCTCATAAAAGAGCTACAATAATTGTTTGATTGTTTGATTCCAGTGCTTTCTGGGTAATCGTATCAGGTCGGGATAGATCCACACAGGTTAAAATGATGTTTACATCCAAAAAGGAAGAAGGGAGCAGAGAATTAAACGACAGGATCTGTTGTAGCTGGAGGATTAGGGAAGACAAAGTATTGAATTATCTGTTTGATTTTCACAATCCATCCATCCATCCATCCATCCATCCATCCATCCATCCATTCATCCATCCATCCATCCATCCATCCATCCATTCATCCATCCATCCATCATCCACCCATCCATCATCCATCCATCCATCCATCCATCCATCCATCCATCCGTCCGTCCATCCATCCGTCCGTCCATCCATCCGTCCGTCCATCCATCATCCATCCCCCCATCCATCCATCCATCATCCATCATCCATCCATCCGTCCGTCCATCCGTCCATTATCTATGGATCACACATGGAGACAGACAACTCAATCACCCTCCCATTCACCCCTTCGGAAAATTTAGATACTCCAATTTAGCCTTAGCTGCATGTCTTTGGCTGTGGGAAGAATCGGAGTAGCTGGAGGAAACCTACGCAGACACAGTGAGAACATACAGACTCCACGCAGTCAGAACCGTGGCTGAGGGACTTGAACCCACGACCCTCTTGCATAGTTTGTACTCGGTGGCTGAGATGAAAATATAGCTTAAGGTGAGGAAAGGTCGGTTGGTGTTTATTTCTTTTCCAGATCAGCTTCAGTTTCATGTCTAAACAAAGGCATGATTCATGGCCATCATTCAATATTGTTCCTTGTGAGTAAAACTTGTCTGTGTGCGGAATGTGAAGATTCCAAACGCGTGACAGCTCACATTCAGTGATGAATGACTGGAACATTTGCGTTCATATAATGTACTCATTAACCATCATCCTGTTACTATAAATGGACTTGGACATCTTCCCACACAAATATACCCCAGAGACACACGCACACATTCATATATGATTCATGGCTCAATGTCAGGCATCTGATCAGTTGTTATTTCAAAGCGCTCACTCCAATTTGGGCTTTAATTACAACCTTTGTAATCTTCTCCTAACTGTCACAGTGATGATGGGATATGAACCTATTATGGTTCACACAGCATAATAGGATCATATATAGGCCTATACATTAAAATGCCTGTGAACGGTCTCAGTTCCAGTAAAGCTGTGTTATGTGGCACGTGCTCTTAACTGATGAGCCACCGAGACGCCCCGTCCATCTTACCTCTCCGTCCGGGTTTCCTCCCGGTTTTCCATTTGTCTGTTTGTGCAGATAATAAATTGGTTAAAGGATTTTGGATCAAGTTAATTCAACTTTTCTCATAAATAATCAATTAATAATTAAGTAAATGACATAGAAGGCCTTAAAAAAAACTTGCAATGATTTCACTAAATCTTGAAATCCATTAAAGAAACCTTAACTTTTCATGTGACGGCATCTGTAATTTGCCTCAGATTTGTCTTTTTGATTATTTGGATTTTCTTTTTATTTCTTTTACACACCCATTGTGTTACTGTCTTTATACACGGACTGAACAGATGATGAGGAAGTGAGCCATGGAATGTAGAAAATGATTGATGGACAGATGAACAGAATGTTGTGGTTCTATCCAGTCAGGATTGGACAGTATTTCTAAAAAATGTATCCGAAATATACATTTAAATACAAATCCGTATTTTGCATGCGATGATCTAGAGAAAAAAATCCAGCTGTTACTTGTATCTTGAAACTATAAAGTTCTGTATTTGTGTATTTTCGGCATGCTTAAAATACTTTCACTTACCCACCCAAGCATCTTTTCAATAGCTGTAAGTTGTATGATTGTGTAAATCTTTTTGCAGATTTATTACAAACAATCCCAACTACTGTAATGTGAGTTGTGTTACTCCGGTTTGAATCAGTTTGAGTTACCATCATTGGCTAGAGGAATTTTCTTAGGTGTGTTTTCTGACGGGTTCATTATACTCAGAGTGGAGTTATTTTTCACATGAGATCTAATATACCATATACCTACATGTACTTTCACTGATGAATGACTAGAACTGCTGGCAGGTCACGTTCTTACTGTAACTGAGCCAGGACTTTGCCAACTTCACATTACGGCATACACACGTATTTTCATCAGTGCACAAAGGCAGATGTCAAGAGTAATTGAAAACCGCCCATGATGAATGGTTCAACGTTTACACACTGCTGTCCACTATGTGTGAGTGCTGCCCTCTACCTGTAGGCTCTACACTGACTGGTACATCACAATTTAATGTGCTTTCACTCAAGTCCCAGCTGACTTTTTAAAGAATCAGTGCCTAAAACTGCTTGTTTTCACTCAGTGTGCTAAGTGTTGCTGGAGGGGGGCTTTCCATATTGACCCTAAATGAGTATAAGAACATTGAGATCTGGATATTGTGTCAACTTCTCACATTTGTATTGTGTAAACAGATGAAGGATTGGTGGCAGCATTAGCAGTGATGACTGCGGTGGCTGAACAAACAAATAAAAGAGCGCCACCTACGGGAAATGAACCTTTTACAGAACATCCTACGACACTCAGCACTAAAAAGAGACTAAATAAAACCATGACCAACCATAACACAGAGCTGACCAAAGTCTGGACTGTCCAGAAAATGGAGACATCTGGTCCCTCCTCACCTCCCCAGTCTCTCTCTCTCTCTCTCTCCCTCTCTCTCATCTCTACAAACCTCTGTCTTAGCTTCATTTTGATTTATTCACATTAGCTCTAAAGCCAACTACTAAAACCACGTGCTAGCTAGCTAACACCTGCTATTTATACTAATCGTCAGCTACTGACAACACATAGTCTCTTAGCATTACCCTCTATGTCGCTCTTCATCCATAGTGGTGTTTGGTGTCATCACGATGGCCAATGGCAGCTGTTTGGAGGCGGGCACAAAAACGAGAACAGAGCAACATTCTCTGCTGCACGCAATAAAAGTAATTTTTGCATGTTTTTTTTCACGACGATCAATCTTTCACTGTGTAGCATCACAAGTGGTGAGAAAGAAAAAAAAATTATCTAGAGGCTAAAGTCAGTCGAGTCACTTTTCCAGTATAAACATTTTATAATAAGATGCAAAAACAACAAAACAAGTCTCATCGTAGCTGTGGAGCAATAATACATTCAGTGTGTAAATAAATTTACATCTCATCACGGCTTCAAACAGACCTCAGGCCCGTGTAATGAGCCTGCTGAACACACAGATCCTCTCTCTCTCTCACCACGAACACACACATCCACACAGCCTCCCACACTCCATCACACCCGTGTGAATCCCTTTCTACTCATTAGAACTCCTTTAATGTATTTGGCTGGGTGAACACTTTGAGTCCTGCTGTTCATCATGCTCTGTTGTTGTTTACTTTTGTTGTTTTTTGGTAATTCATGTTTACATTTTTATCACTTTGAGGTTCTATTTTATCTCCAGCTCTAAATAATCATTGATTAGTATGATAATTATTCGTCATCTGAAGATGCAGTGTGTATTTGGGGCAACGCTGGTGAGAAATAATTGCGTTTTCCTCAGCATAAGTAAATAAGCACAGAGCTCTCCTAACTTATGAATCACCTTATTTCTCATCGCGTACCACCGAGATAATGGACAATAGTCATTTGGGCTCTTATATAAAGTATATTAAAGTGTTTTTCTTTCTCATCATTGCTGTATTTCCAAAGTGTCTCCTCTCCCTGTCGGCTCACAGATTAAAAGTATGTGCAGCAGGAGCTGGTCTTCTCCAAGACTTCAGTCATGCTATTCAAATGATAGAAGCAGCATTTTATTGTCTCAATTTATGCAATTTTATTCTTTATTTCTTGTCTGAGAATAATCAAATCCATATAAATAAACCTTTCCACCTCCATCCCTCGGTCACCGTGGATTTTCCACACTGGCAGACCTGAAGAATACGTACAGGGCCAGACTGGAGACAGGAAATGGCACGAGACCCTTTTCCACCACTGGACTGATAAGAAGATTGTATTCAACTCACCACGACCAAAAATCTCACTCATGGTAAAGAGAAGCCCCTCACCTCAGACCCCGAACCCTCCTCCCACGTCTAAGGAGCACCGACAGGACAGGACAGATATTGTAGAAACTCACATAAAACTGTGGCTGATTGAAAACCGAAAATGTTAATGCATCGACGAGCAAAGTTAAATGTGTGTGTGATTGTGTGCTTCAGATATCATCTTGTACTATTTTTGGACCAGCAGCATCTGGTGCACATTGGAAACAATTTGGTGCCTTTCCAGTAGATTCCAATATTTTAAAAACAGGCGAATCACATAAAATAGCAAATGTTTATAGGAGCGGCGGATATGAGACGGTGTCTTCTTACAGTCTGTCCTGTGTAGACCTCTAGTGGAGACCAAAACAAAGCGAAAACCTGACCTGATTGAAATGACACATTTGGACAGCAGGGGGTGCCGTTTCTGAAGATTTGAGCGTTTTTTTAGGTAAATGATTGCCAAGCAGGCCCCAGGTGTTCATCTTGCTTTTATTTTCTGTCCATCATCTTAAATACTCATGGTGAGATTGGCAGTAAACAATCAAAGCAGCATGTAAATAATCTCATTCACATGTAAACATTTGCAAAGGACATCGTGGCATCTGACTCTCACTTACGCTGGCTCCCAAACATCTACAGCACCAACTCTCTGACCTTTGGCTCACACATCAATACAAGAATTGGAACTTGAACTTGAATTGTCTTAAGAGACAATGAGGCCTATATAAAAATATTTCTGTTCTAGCTCTCTGGTTACATTCCTTCACAGATCAAACACAACACGGACACATGGACACTGTGATGACACCGAGCCGCTAATCCCACTCTGCCCCCGGGATCTCAGGCGGGATCCTCTCTATGGACTCTGTGGAGGAGTTTTGGGAATGTCGACGCTGTGAGGACAGATGCTGGGATGACTCATAGCCGTCCATCCCAGAATGCATCAGGGGGATGTGGATGTCATCCATGTTTGGCAGTACAAAGACTTTCTGGGGAAAGGAAAGGAAAAGACAGCATGATGGTGAGAGGATTAGAGATGACAAGGAAACTATGGACACCGCCGATGACAGCAGACAACAGTAAACACTCAGCGAGGATGAAGACGATAAAAACAGATCTGGGTGAAGGAAGACAGCGTTCACCTGAAACTCATCCTGTAGCTTCTTTTCAATCCACTCGGTCACATGGCAGAAAGTTACCTCCCTCTCCCCCAGTTTGGGACGAACACGCAGATCCAGTTTAGGAGGCACACAGAAGCTGTACCTGCACACACACACACACACACACACACAAACACACAAAATCCACATTCATCAACTAAACAACTCATAATAAAAACCACAGGAAACAGCTGATGACCACGGAGATCTTACGAACATATCTGGGAACGTTGTTGTATTTGCGTTTCTAACTGACAGAGAAAAGTCAGAGGTTCCCAAACTGGGCGGTATAGCTTCTAGACATTAACAGGGGAACTAGAGGGGTGGCAGGAAAGTCATCTTAGTTGTTTAAAAGAAGTTCAATTTTGAGATTATTCGTTAATTTGACTGTAAATGTGAAAATATATTGAGAAATATATAACTTGATTGATAATTATGACAAAAACGATCAACAAAACATAAAAGCAGTCGTACCACAGCCTGTCTGTAGGGGGCGGTGGAATGTTGACGACCAGCGATCCTGACAGCTCCTGGACCTCCACAGCGAGCAGCAGGGGCGTGTTGGACATCTCCTCAAACTTCTTCCTGATGAACTCGTTCTCCGTGGCCTTCTGGAAGTACTTGGATTTGGCGATTTTATCCACAAATCTCAAAATCCTCTTTCCAGTCCTGCCACTGCCCGCCCTGGAAAGGAAAGATAAAAAGGATGGAAAGGAGAGGAGTCAAATGTTGGACAGATGACAGCTGCCATGCTTTCAAAATATAACGACCATCTGGTGTGTGATATCAGCGGCGTTTATTTATTCTGTGTGTTACTAAATATGTAACGTGCATGATTTCCCATCGTTTTGACGTCTTCTGTCTTGATCTATAGGATAACACTCTGTATACGTTACCCTTCAGTTCCCGGTGCAAACAAAGTTCCTTTCTCTCCCACTGCTCCCTGAGGCTCGGACAGAAGCGGCTCCTCCTCATCAGACGATCCGGCACTGGACGACTCTTCATCGCTGTCGGCCAGCACACTGAGGACGGACCTGGAGCTGGAGGGCAGACCGGTTAGGGACGGATACATGGGTATCTAAGGAAGGACTTTCATGAGTCAAAGCTTCAGTACTGTGTTTTAGTGTCACATTAATACCTCATCAAGGCCGAACAGTCCTGTCTTACAATGATTTCTTTTGTTAGGTTCTTGACTCAATCATAATAATCTCATTTAATCCCCAGACCAACCTTCAAACGTCCTGTACCTGTCGTTATAGTGCCACCATCAGGTCGATGTAGCATTTTTTAAAGAATGAGCCACGCCCACTCAAATTCGCCATCAAATTATAAAAAAACAAACAATTTGTAGTAATTGAGCCAAAATTATAGAACAAGAGACAAAAAAAAAATCGGGGGGGAAAAAAATTCTAAATGGGAGAAAATCTAGTTAGGTGTCAACGGGCTTAATGGCCGATACGGATAAAGCCAAGGAATCTTGACATGACAAACAATCAAAACATAACCTCCTCCACGATGTGTCAGAGCCTTTCCTACCCCAAGAAGTATCAAATTCAGAGGAAAAAGACAAATATGTCTCATTTTGACAGACAAAACACCCAAACATCTCCATTACAGACTCACGCATCAATGCCAAAAGGACGGAAAAATGATCCGGGCTATCCTACTCCTACTATTCATAAAAGTAACCTAATATTGTGTGTGTGTGTGTGTGTGTGTACTAACCAGGGGCTGCCCGACTCACTCACAGAGTCTGGGTCCTGGCTGCCCTCTTTGCCCAGTTTGGACAGGTTAAATTTAGTCTGCAGGGTCATCTGCAGGGCACCGGTGTAGACCAGCTGCAGCTCCACCCATAGGCCTACAGGGGGCATCACAGGGACGAAAACATCAAGATGGAAGAGCTCTAATTTACAACCAACTCTTCAGATACTCACTTATCCAGAAGAATAAATAGTTTTTACTGTGATTGTCAACTCTTGTAAAAATGAAACTAATGTGAAGGCCAGACTGAACAGAGGATAATCTGTGTGAAAAATCTGAGGCAAATCTGCCTGCTGACATACTTAAACTCTGCTCCTCATTAGAAGAGTTGACTGCCAGATTGCCTGATTTGAACAGCACTCACACACACACACACAGCCACAAACACACACACTGTTAAAGCCAATATTGTCTAAATGTGGTCCTGCGGCCTGATGGCTCCCCTGCTCCATGAGATTACAACAGGATAACATCGTCTGATCAGATGCTGGGCTGTACTCAGACAAGTAATGGCTCGTGTGTGAGTGTGTGCGCCACAGTGTTCGACTTCCACTCGCCTCTGTGGTTGACTTGTGGACTGGAGGCAGCAGTGATTTGCGGCATGCAGGAGCCCATGTCCAGCTCGGTCACAGTCAGCTCGTTCATGAAGTAAGGCAGCTGTGAACGGGAGTCAAACCGCCGTTTCACAATCAACGCTCGAAAACACCAACAACCTTTTCAAGGCCTGTGAATTAAACCGAGCTCACTCTGATTTTGCTCAGTTTCTTCTGAATCTTCAGCGAAACCACGTTGGCCCAGTGCTTCTCTCGGAGGAAGTCCCAGAAGATTCGACCTATCAGAGCGTTAACCCAGGCCGTCTGCTGCTTCCCAGAGTCCTCTGTGACATCACAGGTACACTGCAGGGATGATACCTGAGTCAGTGCTGACTAAGGAAGGGACATTCAGTGCAGCTTTATATGATTTTCCATCTAAAAATAGAGGAAAGCGGTGGAACGTTCCCACAGCTTCACTTGATTTGGGTCTCGTGATTCGTCCAGTGACCATGACTCACGTTTGCTTTGATGGTGGGGCTCTCAGTGCTGATGAATCCAGGGCTCACCGGGGGGCTCAGCTCCTCCGCGGCCATCAGACGAGCCATGTAACAGGAGTAATCGAGCTGTAAAAGGTCCCTGGACCAGCTGGAGGTCTGCTTGAGAGGAATAGAATGAATCGGTGACACGGAGGGGGCCTCTTCCTCGCTGCTGCCCACTCTGCTGGACACTCTGCTGGCTGAGACGTTAGGTGAGGTACTCAAGTTCTGCGCTTGTGCTGGATCACCTGGGGGAAAGAGGACAATATTTACCTGATTGGCTAAGATCATATTCATGAAGACATGTTGCCTCTTGTCCATCTGACAGATTTTGGAGTAGTCAGCAACTATCAGCATTTCAGGAGGCAAAAGAAGACACAATCAGTGGTTTTAGAGGTCCAATGGGACAAGAATGAACAGAAAAGTGTAAAAAGTGTAATTGCATTTTTTATTGCCCCCCTTCTGCCAATCTATTTTAAGATTTGTATAAAATAAGTATACATTGTAGTAATGAATACAAGATAAGATAAAATGAGATTAATCGCGACGGAAAGTCATGAGCCAGAGAAACAAAAGAGTCCTAGATGTAAAGTGAAATATAAAATATAAAGTGTATAAGGAGTGTCCCACAAGAAAGATATCATAAATGATGAAAGCGATAAATAATGCATAAAGTATCAAATAAAAGGTGGCAGTGGATTGAACCAGTTAAACCACAGATGTAAGAAAAAATGCAGCAATGCTTTAGAATGTTGTCAAGACTCCTTGTTTTCCTCCAAAACAAGCTAAAATGGCTGTTTGTTGGTGATGCCTGTGAAGTAAAGGCCACCGACATCCGTGAGAGCTGCTTTGACAACATTGCAGCGTCTAAACCGAGCGGCGTTCTGCCCTTCTGCCCTGAAATGGAAAGAATTTGAGCAGATGTAATCCATAATCCACAGATATGCTGCATTTGTACAGTGGCCTTATCTTTGGCCTCTTATCACTAATGCATTATTAACGTTTGTCATACCCGATCCTGACACACATTTGCCAGGACTCTGTCTGTTGTCCTTCTCCACCTCCATGGATGCAAACA
The DNA here is from genome assembly GCA_900303265.1 of Brotula barbata. Taxonomy (NCBI): domain Eukaryota; kingdom Metazoa; phylum Chordata; class Actinopteri; order Ophidiiformes; family Ophidiidae; genus Brotula; species Brotula barbata. The sequence continues at coordinate 50,535 of OMNV01020883.1, read as the reverse complement.
GGAAGTGACGGAACCACTCTTCCTTCTCTCTTCCCGTACGGCCGAAGAGGTACAGGGTGGTGGGAGGCTGGTGGAGTACGGATGAACTCTGCGTTGGACTTGCCGGTTCGACTCCTGGTTCCTCTCCCAGACTTCCTTCCTCATACCGGAGATGTGCGACCGGCTGGGCTTCGTTTCCTCCTCCGTCCAGTCGGATGCAGATGGGGTACTTTGGATTCCAGACCCTCTTACAGGCCAACCCAGCTGGCAGCAGGGACACCTTCAGACAAACATATCACCGTTAGGCTATTTGTGGAGCACACTCGATAGAAGACGTGGATCTGACTTGTTTTCTCTATAATTGAAACATTTCCTTTCACTTTGTGCCTCCTTGGCTGTTTTATTTTTTTTTACTGACTAATGTGGTTGTATTTTCTGTTTTTGTTTTAGACTGAAATGTCAATGAAACTTGTTGGTCTTTTTGGATTCGATCCAGGCAAGAATCCAGTACATTTTGCTCTGATGGTGGTGCTGTTATAGTCACTTTTTGGCCTTTTTATGGATAAATTTAGTCTGTGGAGCACCGGTGTAGACCAGCTGCAGCTCCACCCACAGGCCTACAGGGGGCATCACAGTGAAGAGAAGATCAATCTACCAAAATAGACAACAAAGGGTGAAGTTCAGGAGCACTTTTATTTTTAGACTATTTTCGACCTGGTTCACTTTACTGTCATACAACTTTTCCGTCTATATAGGCCATCCCCATTTGTGACAACGTTTTCCAAAACAGTTGTTTTGTAATTATCCAACAATTTGCAATTAATTATTATAGAATGTTACATTTAGAAAAAAGATAAACATAACTTGCTGGGCTTGCATCCTGATTTTACTCCCAACCTTTTGAATGAAGTTGGACTGGGATACGTAGGAATGGAGGGTAGCTCTGCGGTGAACAGCAAAGAGACTTTACGTTGCATGCATGGTCAGGAAAACACTCATCATACTTTGCTGTTTACGAGCTGGAAGGAGCGTGACTTGACAAAAGTGGATTCATGGACTCGCTCATCGTATGTTGCCCTCCGTCTGATGTTGGCACGTGGGGAGTCCAGTTGGAGACAGGAGCCCTCTAAGGTAGCAAACACTGAGTGCGTCAGAGCTGGGTGGAAGGTTTCTGGGTCATACTCCTGTATCTCATTCATCCAACCCTGAAAAAGCCGAAGCAAAGTGTTCAAAACGTTACTGATCAGGAATTAATTGAGCTCAGATTGTTCTGTTTGGTTTACTGCCTGTTTCTGGCTCAGAACTTAAGAGGTTGAAAAAAGTTTTCAAGGCGAAACAGCCGTAGTTAGCTGCAGCGAAACACCGAAAACATTTACACTCTCATCTGAACTGGACGCTCTTCGCTGGACGAGCTTCACAAACGTCACAGCTTGAACTTTTACACAACTTTTCCTTGGTTAAAGAGTTCTTCAATCAAGTCCAGTTGCCCTCAATTCAACCCTGCTTAGAAACATCAAAACAGATAAAACTTCTAATTATCAAACAGGGGAATTCTCATCATCCCACGAGAACCCCACCTGTCACATGGCCTGACAAATTACAGCTTCGTCCTGGCTAATTGCATCTGGAACTGACGGTCTCTGCAGGGAACGATTCTCCTTTGTAAAGAACAGTAATTAGCATCCCAGCTTCCAACATTTACTTTTTTTCATTACCATTTTTCTTGGCAGCTGATGAAGTCACGTGCTACCTGCACACACTTTAATCTGTGAATTAAAGAGCTGGCCGAGGTGCTGAATTCCTCTTTATTAGTGCAAACAATGAGAATTGACTTTGATTTCAATGAAAGCTGTTCAAAGAGATTGATGTAGGAGTGAAGTTTAACCTCTGTGTAAATGTACTGAGTGTCAGGTGAAGAGTGCAAACAATAAGGTGAGAATAACGTAAACGCCTCATCCACTTACCTTGACCACGTTAGACTCAGCACTCACAGTACCGCCGACCAACATCTGCTCTCCCAACAGGGTCTGTGCCGGTCTGCACGGACGATCTGGATGTTGACACACGAAGGAACCCAACCTGATGAGCAACAGTCCTAGAAAGAAGCCCGATGCCAAACCCACAGCCAAACCAGAGAGGTAGGAGCTGAGCGGTAGAGTAAAATATCCATAGGACAACACTGCAACGTAGAATAAGCTCATATGTGGCAGAGGATGAGGAGAAGGTCTGACCGAAGGTACTGCAGGGTCCTGAGAGCTAACGGGTACTCTCTGGAACTCCCTTTGAGTCTCAGTGGTTGATACCTCCATACGACCAGTGTCAGGACAAATTTCCAGCTCATCGTCTTTGTGATGCACAGGGCAGGAGCTCCTAAGATGTCTGACAGCAGGATAGTTAAACACGGGCAACACGTCAGGGTCTGGTCTTTTAGTACTTTTGGGAGACTCTGAGACCAACCCTTCCCCGCTTCCTTCCCGCCCCAAGCTTTTGACACTCTGGGAGCTGTTCTGGTGAGTCACCTGGGTCCTACACTGGTGTTTGGGGCTGCCCAGGCTTTCCTCTCTCATGATCTTACTGAACATGCTGCTCAACGGCTCCTGCATGGCCTCGGAGAACTTCCTGTTGGTGTCTTCTAGCTTCATTTTGAAAAAGCCCCCTTTCACGGCTTCTCCATTTGGGGAAAGTGCGATGGGTGAAGGGGGCGCTGTGCGGGAGTCCCCGTTGCTGCGTGTTTTAGGTGTAGTCAGCTGCTTCCACAGGTGGAGATTGAGGCGGGAGTCGGATTTTGACTGCGACACCTCAGGCTCTGAGCGGGAAAGCTCTGTGGAGATTGACTTCACGAGGCTGAGAAAGGGCTTTGGCCGAAGGGTGGAGCCCTCTTTCAGTTCCAGCTCTGTGGAGACTGACTTGACCAGACTAGCCAGGGGTCGGTGGGTTGACGGGGAGCCTGGAGAGAGGAGGCTACAGCCTGTGGTGGAGCAGTTCCCCAGAGAACCTGGTGATGACGGGGAGAGAGGGACGTGGAAGGCTGGGGATTGCAACCCTCTTTCATCGTCAGTGGAGAGTTCCCTCTCCTTGGAGAGAGAGATGGAGGGGTAGTCCTCATCCTGTTCGAGGGAGAAGATGAGCTCGCTGTCGTCCAGGCTATCCCAATCTCCCTCCGTCCCAGTCAGCTGGATAACAATACCTCGAGAGAGATGCCTCTTGGTCCCGTGGGAGTTGACAAGTCCTGGTCCTGCCAAAATGGGCTCAGGGGAGGGTCTGCTCCCTCCTTGTCCTATATCCTCGTTTCCTCTCTCCTCGTTATTGCCGATCTCTGCCATTTCTTGGCTTTACATTGGACATTCCTAGCACTTCTGAGGCTCTGAAAGAGAAAAACACGGTCAGCTACATCATTAAGCGTTACAGGCACAACAAATGTAAGATTCAGGGAATGAGGCAGAGAGTTATATGATTTCCCTCAGCGAATGCTTTTTACAGTAAGTGCCTGCTGGTGTCAACTGTTCAGCAATGCGTGAATTTCAAGTTGTTTAGCTCTGAAGAAATGGGGAAATTTACAGCATCTCTGTATCGACGACTCATGAGGCTGGATCAGTGCCGTGATGTCGCTCCGTGCACAGACTGAGATTTAGAGGCAAGAAAAACACATGAGATAATACATAAATAAATAAACTGTTGGGCAAAGCCTGTATGAGAGAGTGTGACATTGTATCGTGATTGAATCAAGATCAGTCTTTGGTAGTGGCTCAGTCGGTAGATCAGACTGTCTGATAGTTGGTTTTGAATCAGACCACGTCCTCTAAATCTGATTGTTTCGTTTTGGTACAGACCTGAGAGTGTTTGCTCTGTTCAGACCTGCCAAAAACAACACAACCACACGGGGAAACAAACACATGTCCTGTTGCACCAGACTAAATTACACTGTCTGTCCTCTCCCTGTCTCTCCTCCCCCTGTCTCTCCTCCCACTGTCTCTCCTCTCACTGTCTCGTCCTCTCACTGTCTGTCCTCTCACTGTCTCTCCTCTCACTGTCTCTCCTCTCCCTGTCTGTCCTCTCACTGTCTCTCCTCTTACTGTCTCTCCTCTCACTGTCTCTCCTCTCCCTGTCTCTCCTCTTACTGTCTCTCCTCCCCCTGTCTCTCCTCTCGCTGTCTCTCTTCCCCCTGTCTCTCCTCTCACTGTCTCTCCTCTCCCTGTCTCTCCTCTCCCTGTCTCTCCTCTCACTGTCTCTCCTCTCCCTGTCTCTCCTCTCACTGTCTCTCTTCCCCCTGTCTCTCCTCTCACTGTCTCTCCTCTCACTGTCTCTCTTCTCACTGTCTCTCCTCTCCCTGTCTCTCCTCTCGGTGTCTCTCCTCTCCCTGTCTCTCCTCTCACAGCAGTCGTATTCGTCCGTCTGATGGCCTCTAGGATGAAGCCTAATGCTGCGTTCCATAACAAGTCAACAAGTTGGAATTTTCATTGCAACGTGCAAACAGAACAGCTGATCACGAGGATCTTGTGTTAGTGTGGCAAGTGTATGCATACAAACATTAGCAAAATCTTTGGATTGCTCTAATGCTAACCAAAGTGAATTACATTGATCATTTATCGAATTAAGAGCCCTCATTTTGAGATTCACGCTTCGTTACAGTGAGCGACCACGGAATACAGTAGAGCGTCAGTGTGTTATCAGTTGTCATTCTGAATTACTGGACAGAGAATAGCAATACAAAGGCCGAGTCAGAGTCAGAGTCTCTCTGGGTCAAGTGCCCAGCTCTTTCCACAAATTAAACCCTACCTCTTACTGGCCACATTTATGTAACTGTATTACGGAGCCATGCGGCACAGTTTCAACCAATTCCACAGCAGCTGGTGGATTCTGACTAATCTGCTCTCACCCAAAATGGACGGTGGGGAGATAAAACTCACACACATATACACACAGAGGGAAGCTGCATTAAATTTTTTACATAATCTTTAACACTTAGTGGTGTAAGTTTTTAAGGTGCTTTCATGCTAAAATCTCTAATCTCGAGTACATGTAGGAACCTGGCTGTACGATCTCACTTCTTCAGGTTTTATTTATTCAACTGTTTTTTTGTTTGGTTTTCAGTGCACG
>OMNV01020883.1:14701-38730 GCA_900303265.1 Brotula barbata | reverse complement strand
CATACTTGGTGGCCTTCAGGATACCTGAAAGGACACACACACACACACGTAAAAAAGTTGTACCTCTGTGTATGCGCGATCATAATAGGACTAGTGTGAGTGGTTCTACGTGTGTACATGTGCTATCTGTGTACATGTGCTTTCGACTTTATAATCTCAGAGAATAGAGTTCTGTAATTATATGTTTTTTATGTGTTCTAACCCTCTCATCCTGCCCCAAATGGGACTCACCCATTAATAAAAGAGAACACCGTGTAGACAAGGCTTTAGAATATGCTAACGCCAAATGCTGACAATAAAAAATCCTAAAATCCATCACATTAACTCTTTTTAATGTCCTTTAAAATTCTCTTTGTTCTCGATGTTTGTATATCATTTCATGCACACTTCATGCAGAACTCATCCTGAAAAAACTTTGGCCAAATCACCACAATTTAAAATAAAACTTAATGGAGATGGGTTCATTGTGATGACCTCATAGTTAAAGAGGTTAAAAAGCAGATAAATTGAAAGCACGTGGTCATCGTTTGGTATTTATGACAGCTCGTTATCATGTCCATCCTCAGGTCCATGACACACCCACTGTACTTTACCTCCATTCAGTGCGTCTCGCTCGCCCACACTCGTACCTTCGGTTGCACACCTCCCTGAATGTTTTATCTTTTTGCTCCTCTTCGTGGTCTCACCCTTCATCCTCTTCTTCTTCCTCCTCCAGTCTCCTCCTTACAGACATTATGTAGGAAGGCCATACAGAAGCACATCGTCCACAGGATGGCCATAGACTGGCTGGAGCTGCCAGAGGCACTCAAGCACTACTGCAAGTATGAGTGATGGACAGAGACATCATCTGTCAAGTCTCATCGTGTCCTCTTCTTTTTGTCCATGATGCCGCCCGACGTCATCGTCATCACTCATCAACATACATTTGACCTGTTTTATATTTTCATGTTGTTGTAATAGAGTCATTTCAGAGCAGTCACATCTGTATCTGTGTATCTGTGTCTCATCATAATATGAATTTGGAATAAGTGCGTTAGATTTGAATGTGATCGATCGTGGATGTAAAGATTTTCCATTCTTCTAACACATTAAGCTTGGTTACACGAATAAAGTAGATATGAAATGTCATTTGACTCTGTTTTTGCTTCTCCCATCCATGGACACGTGACAGGACGAGATCACGCCACAGACCAATGTATGGAAACTGAAACGTTTGCATTAACCTCTTAAACACCAGACCTAAGCTACATTTAATGGGTCTTTTTTCATCAACCCTGGACTCTATCATTCTGTATACTATGTTGATTTCCCTCTTTATTCTGCACATATTGTTCACAGATTTTCCCACAATCCATCCTGATATGTTTGATATGATTGGAAACTTTGGGCCTTAACTGATTTAGACCCACACATTTAAGAGGTCAAGTTTTGTGAAGTAAAATAAAAGAAACATTAAACTACATTGTGTATGGTATAGAAGCTTTATTTTCCACTTTGAACAAGTTTCCGCCGAAGCTAAAAATAGACAGACAAACTGAGCTAGAACAGCTGGAGCATGAAGACAACATCTGCTTGGATTTCATTGGAATGAGGACACATTTTCTGATTCAACCTTAATCCTAAATTGTATTATATCTCATTTGATTTCAAAATGTTTGGGTCAAATCCACATAATGTCATCAATTACTGCTTACATAAATGTCCGTTTGAACGGGAGTCTGTTCGTTTTGTCTTTGACGCATTTAAATCACTGGAATAACACAATGTAAACGTGTTTAGGTTGAATTTGCCCCATCAAAATGCTCTCGTTCGAGTTAGTTCAAGAGCGGAGCCTTCTCTTGTCCAATACTGACACCTTGTGGTCATAAAGATACTAGCAGTGGGCGGAGCTTGGGTTTAAACCGCATCAAAAGAGGAGAATCTGCACTGTCCGCGCATCGGTGGGCCACATCAGAGGTTTTATCTTCAGCCCAGACATCACAACATGTCCTTCTGCCGTTTTTTTGGCGCTGAGGTCTACAAAGATCATTTCAAACCAGGTGAGCGGACTGAGGATGACGGGCAGCGAGGTGACGTAACCTCCCTCTAGTCTGGATTATGGAGGATGACCCGGTGTTTATTTCAGCCATTTGCGTTTTTCTTACTTCACCTCTTCAAATAATCATTAAATTAAGATGTTTTCTCCATAATGAGTTATATTACAGCGAGGTGTACATTACATTTATAACAGCGACCTCTAATTTTAACAGATATTATATTATTTATTATGGATTATGTGGACACAACAACAACAACAATACTACGATGCTAGTACTGCTACTACTACTATTACTACAACTACTGCTACTACTACCACCATTACTACTACTATTACTACTACTGCTACTACTGATTATAATAATAATAATAGTGATAATGATAATAAGGCTGCTTTGAATGTGAGAAAGGTTTATCTTATTATTATTATCAGCACTAGTAGTAGTATAATTTTAGTAGTAGTAGTGTATAGTTTTTATTATAATATTGCCATTTTTTTAGTTTTGTTTTATTATTTTTGTATCGTAGTTCAACCCGTACAGTTAATTAAATTGAGGTAAGAATAATTTCATTTCGTACAAGTTAATTATAACGCATAACTTAAAACAAATTATAACTGTTCAGTAATTTGTAGTGAATTAGTAATTTTATTTTACATTTCTTTCTGCAGGTATGTATGTGTGCTCCCAGTGTAACCATCCTCTGTTCTCCAGTCGCTCCAAGTTTGCCCACTCGTCTCCGTGGCCTGCCTTCACGGACACCATCAGGGAGGACAGCGTCACCAAGATGATGGAGACGCTCACTGCCTTCAAGGTCAAACACATAATAAGTGCTGCAGCGGCGTCATCCATGGTGTAATGACACACAGTCTGCCATAGGAGTGAATGTGACAGTGATGTCTGCGTGCAGGTTCTTTGTGGCAGGTGTGGTAGCGGCCTGGGCCACGAGTTTATAAACGACGGCCCCGAGGAGGGACAGTCACGGTTCTGAATATTCAGTCACTCGCTCAAGTTTGTCCCCAACAAAGGTAAGATGAGCACATCCATCAATCGATCTATCAATCCATTAATCAATCAATCAATCAATCATCAATCAATCAATCCATCCATCAGACTAAAGATGTCTATATAAGTTGACCTTTAAAAGTTTTGTGACTCTAAATCATCTCTGTCCATATTGATTGTGTCCAAGCCAAGGACAGACAGTAAAGAGCGACGTCCTCCATGTCTTTCTGCTGCTCAGCCACGCCCGGTGGACTGGAGGGGTCAGTGTGTGACGTGGACAGGGAAAAGGCCTGAGTGGGACATCCTGTCCACTGAGAAACCCGTGACCAGCCTACAGCCCTGGGACGATGAATGAAATACCTCATATACATAAAGGTTTCACATCATCTTCATTTGAATTTACCGTGAGACATGGGACATAATCAGGACTATTTAAACGGATTCTGCTCTTCCTCCCAGTGAAACTCGTCTTCAGCTTTCACCAGAGGTTCATTTTAACATATTAGCTATGCACTGACGCCTCTGGATGTACAAGAAGACACTTTCTATCTTTTATTGTATACACTGTATTGTGTCTGATTTGTCTTATAAACTATTGTTACACTATATAACATCATTATATAAAGAAACAGTAAATGATCAGAGTTCGATAGAATTTGCCTTGTCTACTGTTTTCATTCGGAAGAAACTGTTATTCTCAGATTGACCAGTAGGTGGAGGTATCACCTCATGTTTGGTTGAGCCTGAGTCAGTCATTGATGTTTCTTATGTTATATTGGTTTCTTGTGTTATATTTTTTTTCTCTCCCCTTTCTCTTTTTGCACAGCGATGGTTATTCACAGTGATGGTTATCAAACTTTTTTTTTGTCAGCCTGTCCCAACTAACTGAAAGAACAATCTGTAAATTAAAGGTCAACATAACAACTCCCCCAGAATCTCAACTATCAGTCTAAACTATAATCGTAAGTTTTTTAACTCTCAAACATCACTAATGTTTCCATCCTCAAATTTTTATTTTAGATTGTTGTAAATTACTCAACGATTCAAAGATACCAAATGACATCTAGCTACCAAAAGAGCAGAGAAAACTTCTAGGGAAACTTTGAGTGCCATATAGAAAATAAGGGCTAGCATAACGGATATTTTGATGTTTTTATATTTTACTTTTATATTCTTTTGCTAATAGGCCATTAATGTGAAAAATCTCATTTAATTTATTTGATGTCCTTTAATGTGTTCTCAGTCACCAGGTGTTGAAGGGTCAAAAGTCAGTTTAAGAAGATGAGCATTTTATGCATGAATTAGAATAAATTCTGACAGTTGGAATAAATCTTGATTTTATATTTCAAATCGTTATATATGTTTAAAAACTGGAGGTCCACTTCGTCTCCTGCCTTGTTCTCAAAGCCTGACTGCTTCCATTTGGGACATTTTGTAAATAATCTTAATCTGTGCTTTTGCTTGACATAAACAAAGATTTCATTTTTATTCAGATACTTCAGATCTTCATTGTCCCGCCCGGAAAATTTATCTTTTAGCTTGCCTATGACATAAACAAACATAAGTGTATACTAGACTAACAACAGGAGACAAGATAAACGAGGAGGACGAAGAGGAGGAGGAGGAGGAGTTTCCCTCTCACATTGACACTGATTAGACTCAGCTGATCTGTGTTGCTGTGATTACTGCTGTGTGTATCAGAGGTAATATTCCTGATTTTGGGTGACGCAGACTCCACGTTGTTCCGAGCAGAGCCCGGACTACAGATCTGATTTAGGACACAAAGGTCAGTTTCAATCTCTCTGCTGTTTTAGGTTGATAAAATGCACAAAATTTAATTTATTTATCATTCATGGATGTTAGCAGTCTGTACCTTCCTCCCAAAGGGAACAACTCAAATTCCTCAAGGTGGAGGGATGAGTGATGATTTCTCTCGCCCTTTGTCAGAGATGTCACGTGGTGTCACCTCACTGACAGAGAACTCTGATTTTTATTTTAAAGTTCCAGATTACAATATCAAACTGTAAGGCAGTTAAAGGGTTAAAATCTAAGTTAAGTGTTATAAAACAGCATCGTAGTTCTCTCTCTCCCACTCTCTCTCTCTCTCCCTCTCTCCCTCTCTCTGTCTCCCTCTCTCTCACTCTCTGTCTCCCATCCCCAACCCCCCCTGCTCTCTCTGTGGTCCAGTATTCTCTGGGCTCTGTTGTTGGCAGCAGAGATCCTGAGGTTAAGAGGCGCGGCCTGGCTGAGGGCTCTCATTAAAAAGACATATACACACACACACACACACACACACACACACACACGCACTAGCAGAGAGTGTAGTACACGCAAACGCTGCGGGTTCTGGTAGAGTTTGCCTCTTTCTACCTAATGTATCATATTCACTGGTGTCACACACTTGCACATTCATTGTCTAGTTACACACATTCTCTCTCTCTCACACACACACACATACAGTTTCGCCACAGACAAGTAAATTTTGCAGCGTGTTTTCTCTCCAAACATCACTTCTTGTAGTGTGTCATTATGCGGGGTCATCATAATATTTGTAAACGCAGTTCAACTCTCAGCATCAATAATTAGAATATTCTGGAACGTCCCTACACATCCATTCAAATTCACCACACGCTGCCAAAATATTGAAATGGATTCCGACCTCGGTGCAGCTGAGAGGGCTGAACTTGCGTTGAGGTTGTTATGCCTGAGTAAATTTTCGTCTTGTGTTGCCTTGGCAGACACGCCGCAGGGTAGACTTTACCCAAACCGCCTTACTGCACAATAAGAGCCTGCATTTTGAACATAGGTGGTCCCACTGGTAATCAAACCCACAACCTTGGCAGTGGCCGTGTTGTGCTGCACTCATCAGGCTGCGCAGGTCTCAGATAAGCGGGGAGATGAAAATGCGATGGCTGAGTCAGATAAGTGGGCCGAAGTCTGGAATGAAAGGGAGAGTGGCCCTGGGATCATCTTACCCTCTGATATCTCACCACGATTGGATGATTTTTGATACATTCGGACCAAATTACATTTTTTTTATCAACTCGTTTTCTCTTCATTTCCAAAAGTGACTTTCCACACCCTGAGATTAGACAGATTCCTTCGCAAACAGCCTTTTTTTTATCTACCAAAGTCTATTGTTGTTGTTGTTATTATTCTACAGTCTGTGTGTACTGCTGAAGTCATATTTTATACTGTTAGTTTGTTGTTACACAATTCATCACTCATTCCTTTATCTCAGCTCGTTTTTTTCCTGTTTCTTTTTCCTGTGGTATTTTAGCATCTGTAGACATCAACAAAGTATTTTTAATGTTTCCATTAAGTCTCGAACAAAGAGGATGTTTGACCATTCTGTACATTTTCCGTGGCCTTTATCGATATTTGTCTGTTTTTCATAGTACTGCAGATAAAGATAAATACATCATTTACTTGTTATTCCATATTTGTATCTTGAGTTTTGATTGAAACAGGTTTGTTCCATTTACTCTGTGGTGAATCTTTGGTGAAATGTGAGGAATTCAAGAAGAAATCCCCGACTGCAGAATGATTGAAAGCATAAATGAAACCAAATTAATGTACTTAACGTAAGAAAATGTTATTCTTGACAAAACAAGCACTCTCACAGACTAAACACACCAAACTGGGTCCCATTCTGGGACAAACTTTTCACATTTGGGCTTTGGAATGTCTTTGGCTTTCAGCTCACGCGGTCCAGATCAGATAAGACGATTATCCAAAATTGTCTCGTCACTGATTGCCAAATAAACAGGTGTATGACATCATAGTTATTAGGGCACATTAGACCTCTTATCCAGCCAAAACACACACACACGCGCTCCTATGAACAATAGTGTCGTTATGGCACAGTGGAGCATTAACCGCTAGATTTAGATAAAGATTTAACCGCTTAACGGTCGGACGGAAATGCCGTTTCACATAGGGGCGAAGCTGTTACACGCTGCACGAGGGCCTCTCACACCGGCATCCTGAGTCGGTGAACATCTGGCCGATTAAACCAGGGAATGTTACCGGTTGAGGTTCAATTATCACCTGTCGTCTGCATCATCTGGAAAAGTGAAGTCAAAATATGGAGACAAAGACAAAGAAATCTGAGCTTTAAAGATTTCACATGCTTTTGTGGCGTAAAGTGACATAAAGTGTAGAATGTGTAGTGAATGTACAGGCTGCTGTTTGACGTGAGTGATATAAAGTTTCTGTGTGGGTTCTGATCAGAGACATCATGTTGGGCTGTATCGGAGACGTGTACAGTCAGAGCCGAACCCGGACGATACTGACCTAGCAGATATATCGGTATCGGCGATATCGACGGTATCGACGGTATCAGTGTATACGTTGGCAAAACTTTTTTTTTCTTTACTTACTCCCTAACATCTGTATCGGTCGGTGCCTATTCGTACCACACGGAGGAGGAAAAGCTGTAAGTCAGTGACGTCCGTCCTTTCTCTCTGAGTCCCTCTGGGGTCCAGATGCGTCGATACCTGGCTGTCCCTGCTGCCTGTTATCGAGCCGCAGCTCAGTGCTCTGCATCCTGGGGTATGATGTATGGTGATGAGAGTGTGGGCCCCACGGGGACCTCTGGAGACGCCGCTGACACCGGGGAGACTCGTGGCCAACCTGAGGTCTATACGCACATTTCACGGTAACAAGATGGATTGATGAGACTCCAGTCTGAGTCCAGAGGACGGAGACACCGCTTGAACAATGCCGCTGTCTTTTGATCAGAGGGACCTGGGTTCAAGTCCCTGTCACACGCAGTACGTTAACGCGTTCTTTAATACTTTGATATACAATTAAGACAATAAATTATCTTTTTCATTTATCACTTATTCACTTTACTGCAACTTACAGTACAACGGATTGAAGTGCTCGATGAGGATGACGACGACATTGTAAATAATAGTACTTCCTCAATGGACAGACTCGTGTCATACTGTCGCACCGTACTCGGTGACGTCTCCCTTTAGTGGCCCAGACGTTTGAACTTCATCGTTAGCTCGGGTTAGCGTCGGTATTAGCTTTCGCAGTAGTTGAGGTTGGGTTTAATAAATGTTATGAGAATCATGGGAGTCCTGATGGATGCGTTTGTGTTCCCCGTGTTTAACCTCAGTGTTTGTTGATGTGGTTCCTCTGCGGTGCTGAGAGCTTTGATTGTATCCAGTTTGTGCTCGCCGGGTGGTGACGCTCCGACAGGAGGGATTGATCTTTGTGAAAGTTGTTTCTGTTTGACTGGAGAAAGTCAAACCACATGCACGTTTGTCTCAGCCAAGCCGGAGCAGCTACTCCTGCGTTCCTTCTCCCGTCGCCGTGGTGATGTCGATAAGGCTCATTTGTGCTCGCCGTTAAATACGGACCCGGACACAGACGGGGCCTTCAGTCTGTACTCTGCGTCCATGTCGTCCGTATCTGCGCACGTGGTCTCAGAGCTTACGGACGAAGGATACTGACGAAACGGAGCACAACCACCGGGCAGTGTAGCCAACGATTTACACGAGAGCAGCGAGACACGACGGAGACCAAATCGATAAAAAGGGCGAGAAGAACTCTCCATCCACACGTCACAATATATCGAATGACGTAGTGGACGCGCTGCTTAACATCCTTTACTTTTAATGGTTCAGTTCCTCCGTCATCGAAACTGGAAACAAATAGTTCATTAGCAGTTTTTTAGAGCTCATCTGACTTCAGATTGTCCAGGAACATAAACAGTAATCACCATGGTTACCCAGTATTGTGGTGTAATTAAGCCTCAACCGTGTCCACATTGGGACCCAGTAATTAATCCGGAAACCAAACATTCAGGTTTTCAGGGACGTCCGTCCACATGCTGGACCCCTGGCTTGTCTCTTGTGTTTGTGATTGCGATGACACACGCTTGTCTTGCAGCCTGGATGTCTCCTGACTGAGAGGCGGAGCTCGGAGCGTTGTCTAAGTGTGTTATCTTCCGTCCTGAGAGCAGAGATAACAGCCAAACACAGAGAGCGGCTTCAAAGCAGCAGAGAGAGACGCACGCTTCAAAACTATTTAATCAGGAGCTTTTCTCCTGGCCTCTGCTGCAGACCTGGAACCACAATACACTCTGAAAGCTGATACTTGTGTGTGTGTGTGTGTGTGTGTGTGTGTGTGGTTTAGGGAGTCATGTTTGTTTAGGCTGCCTGTCTGTCTCTCCTCTATACTCTGCTTGTCTTTACTGGGAGCTTAAATTGTTAACTAGACGAGCAAAAGTACTCTTGTTGATGTAGGACATCTTCTGTACCACCAGGAGGCGCCTCAATCGCTTTGAGAACCACTGTTTTCACTATTAAACAGTATTAGTTCCCCACGTAAAAAAAAAACAAGCTTCTCTTCCCCTCCCATTTGAGACTTGAGAGTCATGATTGACAGTTGAGGAAGGGAGCCCCCTTGTGGTAAATGGTGGGATTTTTCCCCAAATCAGATTCCATCAATCGGAGACACTAGACACTTAGTGATGTCATGAGGATTTCAGCAAATTGTACTAAAATAATGTTTGCTCACTGTAGCTTCAAGTAAATGACTTAAATTTAAATTATGTGCAGTGTTGTGGATTAGAGCATAACTACTTTTTAAAGTAGCTTGATAGTAGCTCAGCTATAAAAACAGGCTTCAATGTATGTCGCTACTTTTTCTCAGCAGCTTGTAGTTTAACTAATTACTTTATTAAGAGAGAGAGACCTGTTCAAATTTTAATTTGAGTCTAAACAAGCCCGATCCTTTTTTGGGGGCGGGGCTTAGGGGACGGCGTGATTGAGTTTTGCCTGTTCGGTCCTCTGCCCCTGCTCATCCAAGGTCCCTGAGCGAGCCGCTGTATCCCAAATGCCTGCCAACAAGCACGTGGCGCCTCGTATAGTTTGTGTATGAATGGGTGAATGTGAGGCGTAAAATTGTAAAGGGCTTCAGTCCATTTCCCGTTTCCTCAGCATCTCCACAAACAAAGCATCAGGCGATCGTTTCTCATTTTTATTTTGTCCTTGGCTCCTGCGAGTACGTATCAGACGGTCTACCGCCGCAGCTCCTCTCTATATTTACAGTCACGTTCGGCTTCTGATATATCGTCCTGCTCTGTGGAATTCCATCGTGGAGAGAAGAAGCGACCAGAATGATTACAGGCCAGGCTTTAGTGCATGAATGACATCATTCTGTAGATCCTGCAATCCGCTGCTTTTGGAAATCCTCTATACACAAAGCAGTAAATCGCACAGTAGCTGTAGCATGAAGTCCAAAATTCTTAGCTAAATGTTTGGATTCGATGCAGAGGAAAATGGAAGGTCAACCACGGGATGACTGCACGCAGCACTCGCACACACGTGTGCACACACATCTGCGGCGTGCGGCGGTTCCGTGTGGTCTTGTTACCGTGAATTACACCTGTCAGATAACCTATCGCATCGGACGCAGATTGTTAGCTGCTGTGTACAGATGTGCCGACGGTTCTGTTGTTCATCACCTCAGACTTCACTCCTCTGTTACTCGCTGCACTCTTTTATGTCCAAAGTTGTTTTCGTCCCACTTTATATGACGAAGTCCAGTCCGGAGTTCAGATTATGATACCGGCTCTTGGCTTGGTAACACAACAAGATAATCAAGCTGATCTTCAATCAGGGCGACACCTGTTTCAGATCACAACTGTTGAGCTGGTGCAGTGTGTTGTGAGGCACACAGAGGATCACCGAGGCAGCAGGACCAAACAGGAAGGTCAGACACTCACAAATTACAACCTGAAAATTTCTGTTTACCTCCACCAGATGATGATGTGTAGAGTTTGTCGTCCACGTGCTTTTTCTTCTTCTTTTTTTGTATTTTCGTGCATAAAAATGCAACAGTTGTCTCCGTTCATTGTCCGCCGTGTTTGATTCCTTTAAATGACATCAATAAGTAAATAATAAGTTTGTTTTGTGTGCTTTGACCACGCCCCTAATCATCTGTAACAACCTCCGATCAATGCTTCAAACTCTAATCTACCAGGAGGATTAGGGCCGAGTCACAAAATAAGATTTCAAAGAGAAAACTCAACAAGAAAGTCAAAAAAACAATTTAAAAAAAGTAAGTAAAAAAAGTAAAAGAAAGTAAAAAAAATTGTGAGTCCTTAAAAAATGTATAAAAAAATAAAAAAATAAAAATATTTTCAAGTCTTTAGCGTTTTAACTGTTTTTCCTCACCGTTTTCCCTGAGATCAAATATTCAGAATATTGATCTTTTCTTGTCTTTGTCTTTTTTTTTTTCATTTTAATCCTCTTCTGTACGTGGTCCCAGACGTCCATCGTGGACTCTGGTAGACTCTGTTGTGCTTTGAAATCTCTCATCATGTACGATTCTGCGTGTCGCGCGTTCAACATCTGATAAGATGATTATGAATCCAGCCGTACGTGTCACATGTCTTAATGGATATTTTTGCTCCTTGCTGCCTCATCCACGCACTCTGTGGATGCAGTAGAAACGTAGAATCCTGGGTTTTGTGGACGCTTTTCAAACCAAACGAATGACCTCAAAAATGCAGCGCGCTTCGGCTGACGGTGCCCGGTTTTCATCTGACAACACGTGATTATTAGTTCTTCATAAAGCATCCCGAAACTCTCTTTCATGCGCTCGATTTCCAGTGATTTTGCTTATCGTCCCGGGAGCGGGGCTTGGATTGAGTACAAACACATTCTTAAACTGGATGTAACATTTGGGCTCAGCCGCTTTCTTCCCTCCGTCTTGTAGCAACAGAGATCTGCAGAGATGATCAGATATCCGTTGTTGTGTCTGGATCCCAACGTTGCGTGGCACACCTGAGTCCTTATCGCTCCATCCACAAACCTAAATCAACGGTTTGCAGATTTGACTCCGCTGCAGATTTTCCCGAACGCTACCACGCGGAGAGTAACGTTTGTAACGGCCGAGCTGACAGCTGCGGTCAAAATATTTGTTTTAGTGCGAAACCAAAATGTTTTCCACTCAGCAGAGACGTCGTTTGTTCCCGTCCAACTCTTCGCAGTTTACACAGTCATATTTTGAGAAATCTGAGCAGAAATAAACACGGCCTTTGAACCGACAACACACGGACTCTCTGGGGGTTTTATCACAGACAATCACGGCAATTTAACCACAATGCACTGCAGCAAAAATCCCAAATGTCATCATAGGGGAAGCAGCTCGTCTCACCTTTTCCATCTGTAATGACAGAGACTCAGACAGATAAAGGCTTTTTATAATTATCCCTCAAATTCCCAAAGTGAGCTACCGGTCGTGTGCAGGCACGCTCACACGCTCACACACTTGCGTGCTCACACACTCACACACTCACGCTCCTTTACTCCTCAGCTGGAGACATTTTTCAGAGGAGCGAGCTCCTAACCACACCCATGCTTCCTTGATCTATACTTACCCAGCTCACCGCAGCGTTCTGCCCTGCAGTTATGGTCCTGCCACCAGCTTTCACACACACACACACACACACACACACAGAGGCTGGGGCCCTACGTACGCTCCCATTGGCTGGATCCTGTGTTTTGTTTGTATGTAGTGAAGTGAATCTTTAAGTGTGTTTCCGTCAAATTAAACAGTATGACAGTATGGTTACCATGGCGATGTTTTGTTTTTGTATCTCTTCGCTGGTTTAAGTAGCAGTCAGGAACTTGTAAGAAGGGTGCAGCAAAGAAGCTATTAAGTTTAGTGACAAACAGGATTCACGGGACGTGTTCAAAAGTTATGACTTGAGTTAGGATGCTGTTCAATGTTTTCCTGTAACATTTGACGCTGGAACATCTGCACATCTTCTTTTCATGGTTTGTAAATCTTCAGTAACTTCTGGGTGAAGATTTGTTTCTCTTTTATTGTGCTGGTCAGAACTTCTATCTTGTACTGTAAAGGAACTAGTTCAGGGATCCATAAGGGTCTATCAAACAGGTGGTCCGCACCCCTCTGGTGGTCCGTAGAGGTATTGCAGGTGCTCCCTAGCAATGACCGAAGTGATGTAATTGTAATTGGTAACACATTTTATTGTTTTTGTTGGTACAAATTCTTCTTCTTTTTTTTTTCAAATTTTTATTTCTGGTTTGATAGTTATCAGAACATCTAAATAAAAAATATTAACTCCATTATTTAGTTATGCTTAGTTTAGTTGTTCATTTTTTTCAACTTTCAAACTGCAATACAAATTTGAATAAAATAATAAATTAATGAAAACAATAATAGAGAAAAAGGGTGAAATTGTTTAGATATTAATATTGTGTATTTATTTATCGATATTAATACAAATTTTGTTTCCAAATTCATCCAAAGTAATCAATCTTCATTCAATAATATCAATAAGTGCAGTAAATCCACCACATATGGAATAAACAGAATAAAAACAGGCATCAGTCATTGTGTATCTGACTTGATGTTTATTATGTTTACACAGGACTGTTTGTCCTTGGTGGAGGTATGAAGAGTAATGTATGTCCCTCTATGACCTGTCATGAGTTTTAGAGTCTCTCAGTGCTGATGTTTCTGCCAAACAGTCACAGATGCTGCTGATGAATCAATCGATCAACCTCAGTTTCTGCGGTAAAAACCTCCACGTATTGTTTTGTATTATGAGAAACTCAATAAAACTGGGACTTAAACGAGTCTTGAGAGGTTTTTGAGACGTTTGCGAGCGCTTCACTGTTGGACATTAATTTGTAATTGAAAGCGAATGGCGAGGAATCGTTCAAAGATGATGAGTTCAACCAAAACTGACAATAACAGAATATGTACTCGACTGGGTGAAACAACAATGAATGCTCTGGGCTGAAAGGAACTAAATGAATTCCAGCCACGATTGTGTCATAGGAAGCTGGGTTTACTGGGGTAAACATGGAAAAATGCATGGAGGACCGTGATGCCTTCTGGGATACTGGCGGTGGCTGATCCTGGTACAATATGAAGCCTCACCAAAGACAAGACAAAAAGGAGAAGAGGAACGTGGAAGTCATGCGAAATCATTTTATTGGTGTTTAATATCTCATCGTTGAATATGATGATTTTCAATTTGGAAACATTTGTGCAGATTTTAATAAGAATGAACACGGCCCTGCCCTTTATCAGTGTGTGCGTGTGTGTGTGTGTGTGTGTCTCTCCCACATTCCATCCAGGTGAGTTAATAGGCCATCTGAAGAGCAGCTCTTCAAAAGCCGGTCCCACGTATTGTCTGCTCTGTGATGAGGGACAATGCGGGGACAAAGCTGTGGATCCTCCTCTGGGATCCCGATTGTGACGTCCTTGTGGACAACTTGAGACGTCTGGCGTATTGAGGATGACCTGAAACAGTGAGGGGATCAGCCATTGTGACAAACAAAAGCACGGTGCCCTTTAAAACACGCACAAAGTCGGGATAAACACGAGCATCAATCAGACGGCTTTGAATTTCATTCTGCTCTCCTGTCGTCAGTTTATTTACACCTTACATACACTAAAGTCACAGAATAACTCAAAACCAAACCCTTAAACTTTATCTTTAATAATTAACATCCAAACACAAAATATCATAACACAAAGTACTATTCAAAGTACTATTCAAAGTACTATTCTTTCATTTTGCTGTTTCAGATTTCACTGTGTTCAGGTAGAAAATAATTATCTATCTATCTATCTATCTATCTATCTATCTCTCACTCTCTCTCTCTCTCTCTCTCTCTCTCTCTCTCTATATCCATCTTTCAGTTTTCAATGATCTCTGTGAATCACAACCATTTATCCCGTGATAGATGCATATTGGCCTAAATGTGGATCTGGACCTGCATCTGGGTACACATGAGGATCAGGATCTGGTGGACTAAACTGTGTGCTCTCATGGGGGCCACATTAATAGAACTGCTGTATAGTAACGAATAGGGCAGAAACATGCAACCACCACATGGCAAATCCTTGACAGCTGTCAGGAAAAACACGAGACATGCATGTTTGAAAAATGAATCCAATGAAGTCTTATTTTTTACTGTACATTCGCTGTAAAGTCAGTCGCAGTGAGTGTGTGTCACGTGCTTATTTTTATACTGTTTTGTGCTCTCGTGGTGTCCAATGTGTCCCTTCAGGTTCCTCTGCGTCCTCTTCCTGTCACACAGACCGGTTGAGCCCCTGGAGATGTTTGATTCGGTGTTTTTCTCATTTGGTGTTGGATAAGTGTGTATTTAGTCTGGTACAGCGTGACCTCACGGAGTGTGGGAGCCGTGGGCGTGACGCAGACACATGAAACAGATCAGCGTGTGTTTGAAGCGGCCGCAGCAGCTCATCACGCCGACCTAAAGCACCATTACAGTCAGGAGCACCCAGCCACAGACCTGACACAGGTGGGGAGGAATGTGTGTGTGTGTGTGTGTGTGTGCGTGTGTGTACCCAGTAATGGGGCTGATATTTCACCTCATAAATACGAAATGTTTCTAATAGGATCAAATTCCTGCTTGTCTGTAACTGTTTTTTTTGTGAAGAAAGAAAGAAAGAAAGGAAGAAAGAAAGAAAGAAAGAAAGAAAGAAAGGAGTTACTGTACAATAAATATGGTAATAATCTCACACAGTATATGAATGTATTTGTAGCATGGGTTAGTAATGTAAAATAATTAGTACGTTTATATTTTCAAGACCGAAATCCTCCTCATCACATACAGACACACACACACACATACACACACACACACACCGACAGTAAACCCAGGAACACTGTCCTCATCGATCCCGTTGCCTATGGAGCGGCACGTCTCCGATTGTTTTCCAACATGAGAGCGGATCAATATGGAGGAGGATCCGAGAGGTAAATGATGCCTCCTCTGTTTAGAGACTGGCTCACATTGACGTCCTGCCAGGCGGGAGGAGGATCCGCTCGATGCTCCTCGTCATCCTCCTCTGATTTATCATCCTGATGGCGGCTCTGACAGGTTGCTCCTCACCTCCACTCCGGCGTACGGCGCCGAACTGCCGATACCTGATTCACACTGTCATCATTAGAAACGTCAGTCTGACAGCCATGACAGTAAAAGAAGGACCTCAGTGTGTCAGATAGGACACATGAAGCCCCATCAATAACCATCGCACATAAAGAGCCTCCTATACCTCATCAGGTGGTTACTGCCTCCTCTCCTCCTTTATGTTCTCGCCCGTGTTGGTTTGCGTGATTGAGATCCTGATCCAGTTTGGATGATCTTAAGGGCAGACGGACTCATTTTGAATCTCTTAACTCTTTCTCTCCCGTAGCGTCTCGGTCGTGGTGGATCCAGGATGTCATCCGAGGATAGGCAACAAACTGTCACATTCCTCTCTCGTGTTTTGTTGCTTAGCCGGGCGGTCTAGTGTGCTTCAACCCTGAGGCTTTGAGTTTGATTCCCCCTCGTGTCTGTATCGTAACGTGTGGACGGTGTTTGTTTTGGATGTACAGACCGTTCCTCTGGTTGGGCCGTGCCAGGCCTCGGAGTCCTGAACCGTGTGACAGTTTATGAGCCAATCCGAGCGATTAGCCCCCTCCCAGTCATTTTTAAAACACCTAAACGTTTGAGCATTGTCAATTCTGACTTTCAACTCAGGCTCGTCAAACAGGAAGTGACAAAAACCACCAAGGAACAATGAGGAAGTGGAAAGCTGCAGGTGCCAAACGGGTTTTGTTGACTGGAGTAAAAGTGGACAGACTTGTACTGAGCGCTGTACGATATATAGTCCGATATCTATCATCCATCAAGGAGGAAACATCAAGGAACCACGCTCAGGTATCAGCTGAGTTACAAGCTCATAAAGTCACGTCAAGTAAAACGATTCTAAAGGTGTCCGAGGACGAGTTAGACCCCAACCAACAGAACTCACATCGGGTACGTCCGCATCTTCTCCAGGACTTAGAGACGAACATTGGATGTCACAGACAAACTGATTTTAGAGGTAGATCCAGGGATTAAAGACGATAGGACAAGACACGATAGATAAGATAAGATAAGATAATCCTTTAGAAGATCAGTAATGGTGAATAGATATAGCACCGTTTTCATAGTTTTCACTTTTATTTCAAAGTAATATAGCTTCACCTCAAAGGGAAATCTGCTTATGTGTCCAGTAATATTTTACGATGCAATGTGATTTCAATGTTATAAAGTGCTCAATCTTTGCTGTAAAACATCTTAAATTTGTTTCATGACAAATAACAATGTGGAAAAAGCATTTAGGAGATAATAAAGTGAAAGAAAGAAGATTCAAGACCTGTAAACCCTCAACAAAGAGGTCAAAACAAAGGACGAAAATGATAGGAATAACGAATATGAAATAAAAGAACGGTTCTGAGCGGTTCCATGTGGATAGACAGATATAGATATGATCAAATATGGATGGAAATGATTGAATTATTGTTGTCTGTCCTTGTTAGCGGCAGCTCTCTGTGTTCGAGTTCATCCAGTTCTGTGCTCTCCACACAACAGGGTGACAGCAGCACTGGGGTGGTGCTGGTTACAGTCTGATTGGAGGACAAAAAAATGGTGGTTGGACTCCAAATGTTTCTCAAAGCATCGCATGCAAAGCTGGTTGGAAAATAAGAAGAAACAGCCGCTGGTTTCCAGGGAGCGAAGCAGGCGGGTCGCTCCCGGAGCTGACGGAGGCCTTTGGGTTTCCACTGCTGTAACACGTCGGCAGTATCTCTGCAGGAGGGACGCAGGACGACCAGCGCCTCACTCGTCACGACAGCGAGGTTCGATCCAAAAACATGGATATCAGCACGTGTATCACGTGTCAGCTACGTTTTAGAGTTTTTATCTCCCGCCAGGAATAACTTTAAAAAGTAGGAGCCACTTTGTTTTACGCAACATCTGGAACTTCAAAAAATCTAAAGTTTCCAAGCTAATCGAGGACACATTTCCAGTAATTTGACCTAATAAGGAGAAAGCAGATGCAGAGAGAACGGGATGGTGCCTGAATTACTGCATGTTTGGCACTTTATCCGCTCTCATGACTGACACCTGATGGTAGCAGGGGGGAATAACAACAGGTTGGCGCACAACCTCTCCCATAATTCACACATTTTCCTGTCAATGTAAATGAGACAATTCATGAAAATACCAAGATCCATGCAAAACCTGAAGATCAGTCGAATTATTTTTACAAAATAAATACCATGAAAAAAAATTTTTAACAAGAAAAGTTACTGATTATAACTTAAATCTATTAAACTCTGGAAGTCCCATCCTCATAAACAAAGGAGTTTCATTCTATATTCTTGTGAAATGCAAAAGTATTAAGATACATTCTGGTTAAAATGACACACAACTCATCTAGAATAAAGAGAATTTTGAGGAAAATTAAAAACGGCGTTGCTTTAAAGTTAGGAGCTCCTGTTATGGGTTTTAGAAATTCCTTGCACATTTCATAAATCATTTTTTTTCTACATAGTTCCTTGATGAATAATGGGTTGCTAACGTGAAAAGGCCAATTAAATTTATCCAAAGTCCTTGGAAAAGCCCAAACTATTTTTCTTGGAGTGGACTCAATTACCAGTTTATTTATCAGAGTTTAAGGGATTAAATATCAGAAACACACAAAAAAGAAAGCTTCCAAAAGTAATGATTACACTTTTCCAGTAATTTGATTTATACCTAATCTAAGGAAAAAAACAGATGGAGAGCGAATCGGATGGTGGTCTGGACTACTGCATGTTTATCGTAGTTTAACACACACACACACAAACATACACGCACACACACACACACGCGCGCACGCAAACACACTCAAGAGAAGGAGAAAGTAGAGAAAGAGCCCACACGCTGGCACCGCTGATTGCACCTGTCTGTCCCTGTTGGACAGGAGCGTAAGGGTTACGTGTGTGTATGTGTGTGTCATGCTTGGCTCCATGGGGTGTGTGGTCAGGGGACCGAGCAGACAGCAGGTGGTCAGTCACCAGCGGCCAAAGTCTGACCGGGAGGCAAACTCAAACTCACTTTCAAATTTGCGTAAAGGTTCGCGGTGATCGTGGAGATTTGAAGGGAAACTTTGTCCAACTTCTCCAATTAAAGTCCTCGCTCATCCCCAGCAGCTTTCAGATGTTTCCCTCGTCTCTGTTAATTATTTCTCTCTCTGTTATTTGCGTGTGGCGCAGGCCGGGTATGGAAGGGGCGTGTGCGTGACAAACAGGGCGTGGATTTGGCGCTCCGAGTAGAAGGGGTGTAAAGGGTTTCCTACAGAGACGCTGCCAACGAGCGACGGGAACGCACACGGAGACGCCGAGCGCAGCGGGACACAAATCCACGGGCACTCGACGTCACCTGAAGAAGCCTACAAGCTGGACTTGGGGCCCTGAAGAAGCCGAAAAGGAACCAAAGTACTTTTACGCATGAGGAAGATGAGCTGCGTTATGACGCGCAACGGGCAACTTCTGCGCCGCTCCGTTTGGCGGCGAGAGCGCGGCGCTTTTTTGGGGTGTTCTCAGTCGGAGTGAGGTTTGAACTTAATACTATGACGCTCTTTGATGTGGAATGTTTCCCGCGTTGTGCCATCGCGCTCAGGATTGCGACTCATGGGATGTAGTAAATGGAGAGCTGCGTTCAACTTTGGACACCTGAAGGCGCAGTCCAAGCTGTCCGTCTTCTTTACCATGATCATTCTCTTCACGTATCTCTTCTACTGCCTCAACGGATACTGCGACTCGTTGCCCAGGCCTGTTTATGACCAACAAGCCGGTGTTCACAACAAAATCACCCTAAATGATGGACAGGGGACGTCACCGCCGCAGCATCCCGGCGCGTACAACGCGTCCTCGGTCTCGTTTGTCCGGGACTTGGACTCTGTTGATAACAACGAGGTTCCGCAGGTTAATAACATCTCTATAGCCAACAGCTTTGGCAGTAAAAAGTTTCCCCAAGCCATCATTATAGGGGTGAAGAAAGGGGGCACCCGGGCCCTGCTGGAGTTTCTGCGCATCCATCCGGATGTTCGAGCCGTCGGAGCTGAGCCGCACTTCTTCGACCGCTTCTACGACAAGGGACTGGAATGGTACAGGTAAGACACAAACACGCAAAATAAGATGGACTGTTGACTGTTAACGGGATTAAGTTCAGATCAGAAGTGGAGTGCAGCTGGAACGCTGTGTGTCGATTAAACGTCTAATTCGAAACTCTAAAATATGTGAGCAACAGAAACAACACAACAAACGGAGTAAATGATTTAATACCCAAACAAGACATGTCTTATGAAATAAAAGCTTCTATAAAAAGGCTTTTAACGGTACACGATACATTTGAATGTATGCGTTCGTAATCAGAGGTCATGTAGGGTAAATAAACCGAAGTCCCTGACCACGGGGCCCCAAACACCGTGCACGGTCCCAGCTGACACTTGTTTATGCATTTACGGCGTCATGATTCATTTCGTACCAGCACTTTCATGTGACGTGGAGGATTTTAATGCATCTTGTCTAACCAGTCTGATAGGTGGATGGATGAATGTGCAGATATTTAACCTACAGCTCAGAGTGCTTTTTTTTTTTTTTTGGCCTCTGTTGGAATCAATTTTGAGGACAATTTTTTATCATTTGCACATTCAAGGTTTTAATCGTTTCACGGATCTTCCAGCGCTTTGTATTACTGCATTTTTTTATTTATTTTTTTACATTTTTTATGGATGGATGTGTGGAGGTGTGGGGGTCCCAAGTCCACAGAGATGTCCCCAGAAAAGTCCTTTTTCATCTATACAGACACACAAATGTCCAAAATCACCACCTCGTTGTTGTGCAGTCTTCTCTTCTCTTCTCGTCTCTTCTCTTCTCTTCTCGTCTCTTCTCTTATCTTCTCTGAGGAGCTCTGAGGGGCTCTGCTGATGGTATCCAAGGATGGCAGCAGATTCATTCCCCTGCCAATAAATTGCTGTTTATTGAGCTGACACGCTGCTTCTCTAAGAGCCCCTTTCGGTCCCCCAGGGGCCCTCGTCACTACCAGCCTGATAAGAGTGGGAGGATGGGTTGTTGTGGGCTGAGGTCTGAGATGACTCTCCTGTCAAGTGGTTATGTGTTTGAAGGAGGATTAGGCCAATATGAGCTTTAGTCACCAGGAGCGGACAATATGTGCTGGACTTTATGAATTTTCTTTTTTTGGTTTTCTGTAGATTTTTAGCCACGGGCAGAGCTACAACAGTCTGATAAAAACATACCTATGAAATCAAGGTGAATTATTTTTGTATGTTTTTTCTCCTAACAGTAGGAAACAACCACTCCCATAACTCCATGCAAAATGCAGCTGTCTCACTGAGGTGATGACACTTGTTGACCCTGCACATCTCTAATCTTTGGTGTTGTTGTGTGTGTTAGCCGTGTGGGAAAAAAGAGAAAAAAATGATCAGAACATGAGGAAACTAACAAGGAATTGTGGGACGTGATGAGGACTCAGCAGATGTTCAGTCTGTTTCTTTATTTAAACTGTGGAGATGAGACTTGAACAACAATTTTAGAAAAATCCTATCAGGGGATGCAAGTCAAAACTCCCGGTTCAGTCCCTTTTAGAACATAAAAGACAGAAATTGGTGTTAAATTTAGATTATTTTCTTATGCGAATTAAGGATTATCATTTTAAACAAATAAATGATACACGAGCAGAAAATTACATATTTTTCCACATCCTTGTGATGAGCGTAACCTCAAAATTTCTGTTCGCCATCTGTGGTTGATATCCGATATTGAAGACAGGGAATCACCAGGGCACAGACACAGGATGGAATGCAGAGAGACGAAGATGGGAGCGATGCAGAGGCGCAAAGAGAAGAAATGAAAGGTTGACAAACAGACATGCAGGCAGAAAAAGGTGCGGTGAGAGGACGTGACAGAGAGACCTACAGGGAGGGATCAATAGATCTCGGTAATGATCCCATCACTGGGAGGCTCAGGTGGACCAGAGGCAGGAAATCATGTGCGTGTGCACAAGTGTTAGTTTGTTTTGTTGTGGTTTTAAGGCACATGAGAGAGCAGCGGATTTCAACCGGAGCTGAGTGAAGTGAATTTTATGATGAAATTTGAGTTTGTTATTCGGCCAATCTGAGCCACCGCACAGCAGTTTAATATTAGCAGATGTTGGGATTGTATCGTAGCTGAATACATGCAGATCCACGGTCCCCCGCACCAATCCAGACCGAGGAGGCGCTTTACAGGCCGAGCGAAGTGGTAGGGAAATGTAACAAACCTCCTCCCTGTTTTTATTTGTTATGAAAAAGTTCCCTCTTGGATCATTCAAAGACAAGAACCAAACATCTCGAAGGAACACGCGTGTTTTTTCTAATGTGGATCTTGGGGTGGCCCGGTGGTCAAAGACACATGCCGCACATCCGCAACATCCTGGGGTCACTTCCAGCTGCATGTTTTCCCCTCTTTCGTGTTTCCTCTGCAGCCTCACTCTGTATTATCTAATAAAAGCAGAGAATGCACTCAAAAAGATTAAATTCACATTTTTATCCATTACTTAGTTTGGGCTTACAGAGGAGAACCTAGGATTTCTGAGGGCCTGACGCTGATCTTGTGAATGGGCCCCCCTGAAAGCTGCTGTTGCAAAATGACAGTTACAGTTACAATCTGAAAATTCTCTTTCTATAATCAACCATAAAAAAAAATATGGTTTTAACTCCAGTTCTTGTTTGTAGGCCCAAAGCAGCCACTTTTACGTCCCTTTAAGAGTGAGACCACCACATGTCAACATTAGGCCCTATTTAAAACTTGCGTTACGATGCATTCTCATTAATCAGACACGTTATCCAGGTCACATGA
Source organism: Brotula barbata (assembly GCA_900303265.1). Taxonomy (NCBI): domain Eukaryota; kingdom Metazoa; phylum Chordata; class Actinopteri; order Ophidiiformes; family Ophidiidae; genus Brotula; species Brotula barbata. The sequence continues at coordinate 15,948 of OMNV01020883.1, read as the reverse complement.
CAATCCATGCTGTCACGCTCACAGATGGCAGATGTGATCGGAATGCTATCCGATCTGCCTAACCACATATGTCGGCTGTGAGGCTCCCATTGTGATTAAAGCAGGACACATTTACAAGATAAATTTGAGTGGTGATTGACGGGCATCATCATCGTCCCAGCTCCACTCGCTGTCATTCATAAACACATTTGAATGGACGCTGGAGACAGGAACGGAGGGACGGTACATCCTGGACAGGTGTCTATCTTATATTCTTAAATAGTATCTGATATTCTCGACAAAGTTATAAATCATACGCTGTTAGCTCAGAGAGTGTTTGTATTTTTTCACGGCTTTCATATTCTCACTGCATGCTAGCTGAGAGAATGATGCGGAGGTATACACGCAGGGCGTTGCAAGGAAAAATAGTACCCGGTCAGACCTGATTTTACAGAGTGTTGCTGTCATTATAGGCCCGGCTGATTGGGAATCCGCAGCTTTTATTGCGTCGTGCTTGATTTGAATGACGTTCTACGATATTGCCTGACTGTTGCTTTAAGTTCCCCAAAGGATCCTGTAGTCTGACTGAGAACAGAGACTTCATGCCAAAACATGTGTTGGTTAATATCTGATGATTTCACACAAGTTAAGTTTATCCTCCGGTCCACTGACTTTTCCATTATTTCAGACACTTTAGACTTTATTTTGAAATGCAGTGCAGGATCTGTGGTTTACTACGATTTGAGGACGAGACGCAGCAGAAAGAGTTAAAGGTGAGAAGACCTGCGACCTTTCCACACCCCCTTTACCGCTTGTTGTTGACAGGAAGCTGACCTTACCTTGTAATCTTTGAACACAGACATGACGTCTTTGTACCTCTCTCTCTCTCTCTCTCTCTCTCTCTCTCTTGTTTTGTCATAATGTGTGTTTCTGCTCCGTCGTAATGCGCTGACAGTTCACGTCAACACAGTGTGAATTGGACCGGTGTAATGACAGGTTAGGCATTAACATGGACAGCTCAGGGACGCATGGAGGGACAGAGAGGGATTAGGCCCCCAGACGTGGTTAAACAAGGCCCTATGAAGCATTAGTCAACACCCCTCCCCCGGTGTGGAGGGCCTCAGTGTTCCTCCACCTCGACCTGTGGTGATGATTGGACCCAGGAGCACTGTAGTTCACCGCACGGAGGACAAGGCACAAGACTTACTGTAGTACTTTTTATTTATATATGGGACACAATTCTTCCTCTCCTTATAGGGGACAAGACC